>BGPR01052124.1:0-10674 GCA_013235015.1 Araneus ventricosus
CAATTGCTTAGAAGTTATGAGATGAAAAGCGATGTTCAATTCCCCCCAATTTATCTTTTCCCCATAGCTCCGTTACGATTGAAGATAGAAAGAAAATTTCAATTAGGGGAATTATCACCTTATTATAACAAACTACTTTTATACTGAAAGTTTTTTGACAGCAAGAATTACTTAGAAGTTATGTGCTCCCATCAGCCGCATTCACTTCCAGTTTTTGTACGGTAAACAAGCTGATATACCTGGCTTTGCTCCGGAATAAAACGCTTTCATGTCTAATATTTTTAATGTAAAAACTACTATTGTATGAAAATTATAAAACACAAATTCCTTTTCTGATCTGAAACGTTTTTAATTAAAATGAGAATATCAATTGTAACAAACGATTTTTAAAAACAGCTGTTTTCTCCATAAATTATTATTAGTTATATAGGTACTTCAAATCTCGTTAACAATTACTGAAGTAAAAGAAAGAAAGGTTTCAATGAATATTTTGAAACAATTAAATTAACTAGTTAATTATTCATTAATTTAAAGAATGAAAATAAATTAATCATTATTTGGTCCTGATATAAATTGTTAATCGTCTGCAATTTTAGCATTAGTCCAGAATTCTGTGAATGTATTCTGGCAACTATATATATTCGTATTATTCTTGTTCTCCAACAATAAAGAATATTGTTACGAATTCTGTATAAAATTAATTTTGAAAAAATATTAAAATGAGAGAAATTGTATGGAAATGAAATTTTTGTCTCCGAAATGCTAATTTTTAAAAAAATTTAATAAGGTGTAAAAATAGTTTCGTGAGATAATGTTTTCCGAAGATATCGCGGAAAAAAGCCTTGCTAAATTTTTAATTAACTGAAATTGTAAGTAACTTTTGGGCTTCGAAAAGTTAAGGTGAACTTTCTCTTGTCTTAAATAAAAAGTGTGCAAAGTCTGGTTGAAATCAGTCCAGTGGTTTAGGAGGAGATGTGCAGCATACATACAGACACAATAACTTTTATTTAAATTAAGATAATTATTAGATCATTACAAGATTAAGATTGCTGGCATATACTAGGAGCCATAAAAAAGGTTTTAGTGAAGATATCGTCGCAATTAACTAAATATTTAATTTTATTTAAATAAATAGTTAATTTTAATTAATCAAACAGTTGATTTTAATAGTTAATTTGATAATTAGTTAATTTTACAGATTACTTTAATTTCATATTTAACTAAACATGGCTGCACCAAGATTTGTTTAATAAATTTGATATAAAATAGCCAAAACATATAGATATATAAGAGTTCCTTTTATCCTTTTTTATATTGAAAAATATCTCATTAACTTTAAAATTGTTTTGGGGTTTCCTGCTTGAGTATTTGCTTTTAACTGTCGATGGAGATTTAAATTTCCTGTTCAAAATGGCTGCATTGATATCCTATGGTTTAAACACACGTGTTAAATTTGGAACTCACAATGTTTAATAGTTTTTATTCTCTTATGTGTTAAGAATTTAATGACTATTATCTCTGTAACTAGGGGGTTCTATAAATGAGCCCATTCTAGTAATGTTTAAATGTTTCATGTCATGTGATTTTACCATATGACGAAGTAATGTTCGTACAATTATATGGTAACCTAGATTAAATAAACTAATTTAGAGTCGTTCTTCATTCGTGTCAAGTGTCAATTTCTTGCTACTGTTTCAGATAGGCTGGCTTAATGTTATCTAGGGAATATTTGCGCTGCTGGGATGTTTATTTCTTAATGACTCCTACCTGTTGAATGATTAAGTGTTCGGATATAAAAAAAACCAATTTACTGACCAATACATCTAGCATAACCTTTTGGAATGAAAAATGGAATGATAAAACTTTGATATAGGAAAAAAATTAAATGTCATGAAAACAGAATCACAGCGTAAATATTGCAATGTGTAGAAACAGTCAAGTCATTGGCTATGTCTGTATTGATCAATATGTAATATTTCATTACTTACGTAACATTAGCGTAAAGGAATCTAACTTTGCCTTTAAGATTGCCGCAAAGGGATTTTTTTCAATATATGTAATTCCTGTTTATATTGTAGCGATGCTATATTTTTAGGGAAGTTTTGTAAATCACATTTTTATATATTTTTAATTACAAGATGAATTCACTACAAGTCATGGGTATGTCAATTTTTATTTTCTTTTGATTTGCTCGCTCTAAATCCACTCTGAGGCATGTAAAGAGAACTTTCAAATTTTTATATGGACTCTAAGTGGGGGGGCTTTAAAAAGAACTTGTGAGAATGACATGACTAGCTTTTATTATTCTCTGATTCATATATGTTATATCTTTTAATGGAGTGTCAAATGAATTAGCCTTTTGGTTTTTATTTTTTCTTTGATTCATATGTCAAGTGATGTGGCTTTATATTTTTAGTGGGCTTTTTTAATGGAGTGTCAAATGAATTAGCCTTTTGTTGTGTAGTATCATTATATACTTAGTTCGTTTTTTGAATTTTCTTGTTTTTACTCCTTTTTACCTTTTGTTCTTGTGTCAATGAAAGGGCTTTATACATTTTAAGTGTGAAGTTATTTTGAGTTTCAGTTAAAAATTATTTTTATATGTAACTTAAGCAAAAGCATGTGTATTTCAAATTGGTTTTTATATACTTTTATATGTTCAAAATGGTTTTCCTTTTTATTTTAAAACATTCTGTAACTGGGTTTTTCTTTTCGTCAAAGCTATGGCTTAGGTGAGTTTTAGTCGCGATTTCGCATTTAGAGAGAGATGCTGAGTTGTTGTTTTCACATCCGGTCCTGTGGCGATCCAAGATGGCTAACCTTGGAAGGGGGTGAAAATCGTGACGTTGCTCTTCGTCTTCGTCATTGCTGGTCTCTTGACCAATAGCGGTCAAGCGCTGTCGTCGCGTTGACGTAGTTTCACCCCACAGAATTTAAGGGGCTGCAGGGATGAGATTCGTTCTTTTTGGCTATGGCTCTTGCCTGACGACCTAATCCCTGAGCGGAGGGGGAGGAATTTGCGGAACAGCTCAGCGTGGGCGCAGGACATTGCGTAGGATGGATGGTTAGAGGCAGCAATCCAAGTGCATCTATCAGATTTTGAAGCGGAGATCAGCTATCTTGCGTAAAATGGACTGATATTGATTCAACCCAGAAATAGAGCGATGTAGTTTGCAACGATGTTGCTATCTCGTTGCATGTTGCTGGCGAACCGGTGATCTGCGTTTACTTGGGCAAATGGACGGCGATGTAGAAAAAGAAATTTGCAGGTGGAGTGCGGTAGCGTCCAACGAAGTCGACTCAGGTGCTATGCCACAAACTGGCGGAATCTCCTGATTACCAACATTATTTACCATTTTGTGCCACTGGCACGTGGAAGTGTCCACATCCATGAACTTTCTCGAGCTACACCCTAGATCCCGAGCAGTCTCTGATGAGCGAGGTTTGTTCAACATTCAGCCTTCGGCAAACAGAATGAGATTCAAAAAAATGGACTCGTTTGCGACCTCCAGGTTCCTTGGGCTTCTCGATGGGTGCTGTTCCGGTGCCGTATGGTGTTTCTACTTTCCTTGTGTCCTGGATTCCAGCCAAGGTGTCGTCTGGCGTGTGAGATAAGTACTTTCAATTTAAAATTTTTCTAAGATCGATTTGTTAACTCAAACCGGACATCGGTAGCAATAATCAACGATTGGAACTTGAACCTTTAGCTCAGGTTTAGGAGAGGATTTTGGGAGAAAAGAGAAATTAATGTAGAAGAACGTGAATGCGTGTTAATCGTCAAGTAATCAAGAAGTACTAACCAATGTCTTTAGAAGTTATTATTTACATGCCGGTATTCCTTTTGTTATCTTACACTTTGTATGGGGTCTGAGTCGCGTAAATTAATTTGATAACAAAGAAAATGAAGGGGGTAGAAATCTTATTCGGTGAGCAAAATTTTGCTTAACTCTATTTTGGTTAGTCGAAGTGTTATTTAATGTTTTGTTGATGTAAAAATATCAAGAATAAAAAGGGAATAAAGAAAGGGGGTGGAGATTTAACCCCTCTAAACAATTGATTAAGAAACTCTTTCAAATTTTGATGTGCAAATGCTTGTGAAATTGGTAATTGAATTAAAAGGTATTATGGTACTAGGATTATCTTTAACCTAAAATTAACCGCGACTCACGCCCCATGTTTAATGGTTCCTATATGTTCGTAACGTTTCTTGTGATAATGATTCACGAATTTTACCGGTAGGGCGCCCACCGTTTTCGTGTATATTGTTTTTATTGTTTCTTTAATTTCGTAATCTGTGTGAATACTTAACATTTTAACTTAATATAATGTCTACAACAATCTTGAAGTTTTAACTACTTGATATAGAGTGCAGTAATTTTGGAAGTATAATTATCTCATACAAATGTGCAATATCAAGCTTGCCTCACTTATACGAGGAATCCTTTATTTTTTTTATCACGGACATAGTTTAAATAAATTTTTTTACAGTTATTTACAAATTACTGATTATGTTTTCATTTCACATGTGCACCACCATCCTAGTATATCTGAGCTTTTGGTATAGTTAAGATCCTTTGGGTTATTGCTGAAAAATTAATATACACAACGCACCCTTCCATCTTATATATTTAAATGTGATAACCACTTTGCAATTTGTGTTACTTTTGCTTTTTTGAATAATGCTGCCGTGACAAATCACGACAATATAAGGGATCAGTGGCGTATCCAGGATTTGGGTCAGGGGGGGGGGGGGGGAGGTCATAAAAATTTTTAGCGCTGTAACGAATATCATACCTTATGGCTTATGTAAACCAAAACACTTTAACTTTACAGACTTTCCTCACCTGACAATAAGAATCATAAAAAGCAATACAATACTTTCGATAATTTAATAAAAGATACAATAAAATTGTCTTTTTTCTTAAATTGTCAACTATTATAACTATTGTTAATTCTTAGAAAATATTTTTATTCTTAACTTGTCACATAAAATAAAAAAATACGCTACTTTTCCACTGAAAATCTAGTTTTCCTTAATTTCCCATAGAGTTACATGTGTATCCTGTTTTACCCCACTAGTGGGGTAAAACGGGATACTTTGACTTTTTCTACAAAAAAATCATTAGTAAAAAAAGTAATGAAGCTGTGACTTTTCCTGAAAAATATATTAAACTCTGATGAATAAAGAATATTTTAGTTTAAAGAAAATTTAGTAATTAATTTAATAATTAAAGCTTGTCAACTTTTATTAAATTTAAAGGAATTTAGTAAAATTTGAAAAGCTTTATGTCAAATAGTTTAGCTCCAACAGGCCTTCAAACCTGGTATCCCGTTTTACCCCACTTTCCTCTCTTAACATTTAAAAGAACATTATTTAAAGATTTTAGATTATTTACAGATTTGGTTAAATAAAAAACAAAGTAAAATTCATTACGATTTTACTAAAGAATATAAAAAATAAGGAAAATACGTCCAAAGCTTTAAACACTGGAAGGGTAATTAAATATTTGTATTAAGAATTAAAACAGTTTAAATTTCCTTGTAATGATGAAAATATCGTTGCAAATCATACATAAAAAATATTTTTAAGAATTTGTTGAAATTAGTGTAAAAATTGGACTACAACTAAAATGGTATCATTGGAAAGATACGAGGCGTGTTTTCTAAGTAAGTACCTTTTGAAATTCGGCAACTGCAGCGCTGCGGCTGATGTTCCGCGCATGCGCGTTGACTATCTGCATCTGTTGGCTAGCCACAGACGCCATTACAGAAGAATTCGACCGTATTTAAGTTTCCTTGTGTGTATTTAAAATGCCTCAGTCAATTGAAAATCCCGCCGACTGTGAAATATGCTTTGTCATTCGTTTTTTAATGCAAAATATGTGAAAGGGGCCGAAATTCATCGGCAGATTAGTGAAGTGTAAAAAGAAAACATTATGAGCGAAGGAATAGTAAGAAAATGGGTTACAGCATTTAAAGATGGCCGCACGAATGAGCATGATGTGGAAAGAAGCGGGCGACCATCTGGCATTACTGAAGACTTGGTTCAGAAAGTTGATGGAAAAGTTCGAGAGAACAGATACTTTACGATTTCATCTTTATGTAATGAGTTTCCTCAAGTTTCAAGAAGTATTCTTTATGGAATTGTGACAGAACACTTAAATCAGCGTAAGTTGTACTCACTATGGTCAAGCAACTGTTTTCTACGAGGATGGAATTCAAAAGCTAGTTGTAGGATACGACAAATAACTTAATATTGGTGAAAATTATGTCGAAAAGTAGATTAAAGTACAGGCTTTCATGTAAAAATAAAATTGATAAAAAAATACACTTTTGCGTTTTTAATTTCAAAACTGTACTTTCTGAAAAAAAAGGGTTCATATATTCTTACATTTTAAGATGGCGTAAAAATGAATTTTTTGCAATAATATTTTAAAAAGTCTTCGTCAAAACACTTCAAAATTTTGCTTCATTCTTGATTAACTAATATTTGGGAGACATAGCTAAGAGATGCACATTCCCACCCTCCAAACTAAATTTGTGCCAAATTTGATAAATCTGGGTCTAATGGTCTTCCCTGTAGAGAGCCAACAGACAGACACGCACAAGAACACATTCACTTTTATTATTATTTCAGATATTTTCAAAATATTTCGAATTATGAAAGATCAAAAGATCAGACCTTGTTAATCTGGTTTTACATATCGACAAATGAGTAGAAAACTCCAAATTACTAAATCTATATTTTCTTGAAGGAAAATGAGACAAATTTAAAGAGCTTTTGATAATACTATTTCGAAGATATATCGGTATAGAACAGGGGTCGGCAACCTATTGAAACAGAAGAGCCAAAAGCTACAATTTACAAATTTTCCCAGTTTTTAAAGAGCCACTAAAAATTTTCGTTTCAATATTATAGTATTTGCTTATATATGTTTGATTTTTTATTTAAAATAAACGGCTTTAATTACGGAATAATATTTATTCATATAAAAACACAAATACAGATAGCTACATCAATGGGAGCATTGGCTTTGCGTGCCTTTTGAAAGTTTGATTAAATCAGGCTTATAACTTGTTGTTTTAAGTTTCAAGCACGACTCTAGATTTTTATTTGTTAGTTGACTTCCAACTTTACTTTTTATTATATTCATGCAAGATAACGCTTGCTCGCATGAATATGTCGACCCGAGGATCGTCAGCACTCCATATGCCAACTTCTTCATCTCGCTGTAGCATTCTGGAAGACTATTCCATGCGCCGAATATGAGGGCCTCAAATCGCGGAATTTCTTTTAGTGCTGTCTACTTGTGCTGCGCGATGTGCATGCATTTCTAGACCTCCAACTCTTCCAACTTGCTCTTGAGTTCTGTGAACTTGCCACTCCACAAGTCTTTGGTTTTCAAATCCAGCAATTGCATTTGAAGCGATCCAGCATCAATTCCAAATGGCTCAATGTTGATCTCATTTGTATTTGTGTTGAGAGGATTTATTATGAACGCGAGAGTACTTTTGTTTGTTTTGAATTGCTCGAATCTCTCAGCGAATCCATCCTTCATGTTTTTAAAGCTATGCTGAAGTAATTCGTGTCAATAGTTGCATTCATCTTACAGCTATATTGCTTCAGATTTTTAAAATGAAGTAATTTACCGCTCTCCATGTCTTCAACAAAAAGAAGTAATTTTTTTCGAAACAAACTAATTCTTCAAGCAAGGCGTAGGCTGTGTTGTCCTTTCCTTGCAGTTTCAGATTTAGTTCATTTAGTTTCGGTGTGGTATCTACCATGAAGTTGAATTTTTGCAGCTATTTGTCTTCTCCCAATTCGCGCGCGCGCGCGGGATGGTCAATGCTTTTTTCATTGAGGAATATTTTAATTTCACTCAAGCACAAAGCAAAATGTTGCAATACGTTACCTCTGGAAAGCCATCGCACTTTATTCTGCAGAAGTAGGTCAGAAAACTGGCTATATATTTCTTCAAGGAAATCTTAAACTGGAGATGGTAGAGTGCTTTTGCCAAGATGCTGTTAATAATCTTAATTACCAAGTTCATGACCTCAACTATTTCGGCACAAAGCGCTTCTTGATGAATTATTCAGTGAAACGTTAGAATTTCGTGGTTTATTTTTTTCTGAAGAATTGATGTTACCCTTCTATGTATTCCTGTCATACTTCTGGCTCCATCAGTTGCTATAGAAACGATTTTATTTATATCGATTCCATCGTCTCCCAGGCATTTTTGCACAACATTTGCTATATCTTCTCCACGAGTTTGCTCTGAGAGCGGTAGCAATCCTAGCAGTTCTTCTTTTGGACCTTGGGACGACATATACCTGACGAAAAGGGTAACTTGTGCCGTGTCTTTTATGTTGCAAGACTCATCTATAGCAAGTGATAAGGCAGAAGCCAGTTGAATGTCTTCCACTTGCATATGTGTTACATTTGAAGACATTTTAGCAGTTCTATCTTGTACTGTTTTAGCAGTTAATGGCAAATCTTTGATTTTTTTATGATTTCTGCTTTGGTTTTAAAATCACGAAACAGTTCTTCAGATGCACGTATAAAACAATCTTCGACGTGCTCATCATCTGTGAATGGTTTTCCTCTTTCTACAATTTCTAATGATACTGCGAAGCTTGCCAGATTTACTTTATTGGAAGATTGCGTCCAATTACTTAGCATGAAACTTGACTGTTGTTGTTTTCTTGGAGCTCTTCAACAGCTTTTTTTCGTGAGTCACCGGTTGGATATTTACCAGAAAACTGGGTATGTTTTGTAGTGAAGTGTCTCACCAAATTTGACTTCTTATTGTACGAGTTTTTCGTGGCAAATGAGACAAGTCGGAAGGCCATCTGTGTTGCATATAAATGCAAACGACTCCGTCCAATCCTGATTGAATTCTCGGTTTTCTTCTTCAGTTCTTCTCTTTTTTTATCAGATGCCATGCTGGCGGCGGAGCTGAAAAAATGATTTTTTAAAATTTTACTTAGCTATCTAAAACGGCAAACAATTTATTTTCGTTAACACGATCCTCAGATATGTAATCCAATTCTGTTACTAATTTTATTATATTATACGCGTACATACCTATGAGAAGATAATTCGCTTCTAAATCGTATTCTTCTTGAAACAACAAGCGAATAGACGCGCAAAAACCACCAGCGATTAAATTAACACACATGCAACGTAACGTCGACCGCGCTATCCGAGGATGACTGACTGACAACACGTCTAGAGTCTAGATGTGCTGTCTAGACTCTAGACGGTGGCTGTTTGGGTGAGACGGAAATGGAATGCAATTGGCTGAAAGATAAACATGGTCACGGAGTCTCATCTCTAAGAACAAAACAATATTTCAAATTTATCACATTACGGTCATGTTAAGCGTAGCGATTTGTAATTAACGATTATGAAAATAGAAGCTATTGAGAAATTAGGTACTTAAAAATATATTTTCTTATTTTTTAATGGTTTTGATAATAAATTATTAATTTTTCGTACGGAAGTGGAGAGCCACAACTCTATATCAAAAGAGACGCATGTGGCTCGCGAGCCGCAGGTTGCAGACCCCTGGTATAGAAGCATCACCTCCTAGATACAGATGCAACTCCTCTGTATATTTAGGAGGTATTGATAGAAGGCACCTCGAGCACGCGTCGTGCCTTGGTTGGTGGAACTTCCTCGAGCTGGCCATTGGCTGATAACTGATCGAGTTATGAGGCTTTGAATATCACTATTTTAGTCGATTTTAGCACGTGTCAATGTGCGCCTTGACGGAGATTCGCCAATTAACGCTTGTTCGAAGTGGCCGTTGATTGGCTTAAAATAATCAAATTCAAAGTTTCATAACTTTGCCAGTTTTTGTCGCAGAAGAGTGGAACTTTTTTTTTCATCTAAAATGGCACAAGAATATTTTACTAAATATGAATAATATACAAACAAAACAAAAATTTGAAAAGTTAAAAAAGAAAAAAGTATAAATAAGAAACAGAAAAATTAAACAATAACAATACATGTTTTTGCATGCTCAACGCAGCAGCATCTAGTGATTGCATCAACAAAATATTGCAATGATTAATAATTAAAACACATAAAATAAAATTTAGAAAGTAAAAGAAAAATAGTCAAAATGGAAGGAATGGATGTGAACTCGAATGACGAACTTTTTCAAAACCCACTCGCCATAGAAGTTCCAAAATGGACAAAATGTTCTGTCAAGGGTAAGATTATAAATCAAAAGTATACACTTTGTAGCCTGAATTCTGTCCAACCGCAATATAAGAAATATTTCAAAACGAAGAAGCAAATAAAATCCTTAATGAAAAATCCAAAAGATACTAGAGAATGTAAAATAATTTACCCTTTCTGCCTAAAGTAGAATCAAGAAAAGAGACGCCAACTAAATACACACAAGAACAATGGGAGTAAAAGTTCTGGAGGCTAGCAAACCTAGCTCCATCTATGAAGAAAAATTCTAACTAATTAACCAGAAGAAAAAAAGACTTATATTTAAATTTAATATATTTGTTAAATCTTGTTAATTGTAACTGTTACTAAATATGACTAATAGGACAGGGACGAAATAAATTGTAATTTTTTCAACAATACATTTACTGACTCAAGCAACCTAAAATATAATTCTTTATTGCATTTAAAGTTTTTTTCCATTTGGAAGT
>BGPR01052125.1:0-10673 GCA_013235015.1 Araneus ventricosus
CTCCAAACTACTGATCTGAAGTTTCAAAAACACCAAATATGTATCTTTGCAAAAATTGGAATTTTTTCTGAAATAAAGAAAATTTATGAAATTAAATAATTCAAAACAAAAAGTGAAAATTCTTTGATACTAGTTTCAAGCAAATACTCTGGCCTCCAAAATTAAGTCTCTAGTCGACAACAAAAAAAAATGGGACACCTCTGTAACTCAGGTATTTATAGTCACATCTTCAAAAAACTAGTGTCAATGTTAAAGACTCAAGGGGACAGGTTTATTCAGATTGACAGAGTTAATTAATTGTTATCTCGAAATTTTTTCAATTATGCCCGATCTTTTTTCTTCTTTTTGCTGTATGGATTCAAAATTTTTTTCATAGAGTTCTAATGATAATTTTTGAGAGTTATATGGTTTAAAAAATGACTCTTCTAATGTTAAACGAGTCATAAATGTTTGATAACATCTCGAAAATTATGCATGCTTCTCAAAATTTTTTTCACTCACTAAAACAACATAATCTTCCTACATAAAGTTATAAAATAAATTCATAAAGAAAATGAATTTAAGATTGTTAGTAAATTTTTAAACAGGAGTCTGAAAAAAAAGAGAATTGTAACATAGTAAAATTTTTACATGAAAGTAAAGCCAAGATACTAAAACGTAGGAATCCTTAAAATATGGGTATAAATATAATAATTTTCGAAATATTTGCAAAAAACCAGCAAAATCCACACAGGCGAAACACCCACTTGTTGAGGGACTGTATATTTTCTATTCATGAAACACGAGCTTTAAGTCATTATAAAATTGTGGTTCAAAAAATATTTTTGTTTTCAGACAACTGTAATATAAATTCTTCCTTTTTTTCAAAATTTTTTTAATCAATTGATATAAAATTTGTAGAATTTCTTATAAGAAGAAAGAATACATTAAACTGTTGAAGTGTGATTTTTAACAAATTATTTATACTTTATTTTCTTTCTTTCCTTCTTTGCCAAGATTTAATTATCAATGGCTAGTTGTGCAAATAATGCATATTTATGATTTTTTAAAATAAACGTTAATATAATATGTAATTTTATCGCACCAATTTTCGGTTTCTTTTTATACTTCTCAATGATTCAGAAGCATTAATTTTCAATGAACACTGAATCTCTTTACAAGATTTGGGGATTGAAATAGTGATTGTTATTTTATTATAATATTTTAAATAAAAAAAAAATGGGAAAACTTATAAAAGAATTACCTAATTGTCAATCACTGTCATTCTCATTCAAATTAGACAATAAAACACATTTTCTCATTGCATAACATTATTGAACAAAAATTACTAAAATAATATTTTAAAAAGCAAATTCTATAGCCTTAAAACAACTATGCTGAGAAACAAAGGATATATTCGTAACTCATATCTGATGCAATTTTGCTAATTGTATTCTTTGGGTTCGAATGGAAATCTCCAGTGCGTCAAAAGCTCATAGTAGATGAATGCTGCCTGATCCTTTTCCAATAGTTTTTTTCCCCTTTTTCATTAACTGTCTATAAGTATGATGATAAAACCATATACCAAATTTCATCCATCTAGCCATTTTTGAGTCATTGCACCCACATGCACGTGATCGGATAGACAGATTTCCTCCCAAACATAGTAAAAATCTACTATTTTGGTGTAAAGACCACATACCAAATTTCTTTCCTCTACTCATTCCATTTTTGAGTTATCGCATTCTGAGACTGAAGGATCCAATTCCAAATTATTATTATTTTTTTGCTACAGTGAGGTCTCAAACGTGAAGATTCACCAAAATCTTCAGATCGAATTGTTTGACAATTATGATACTCTGTATACTTTGTAAACTAGAAAATAAACCATAGTGGTCTCCCCAAAACTTTCTCGTATCCGTCCTAACGCAAGTGGGGAATAAATACATAGAGTGGCACTAACATAGATGATTTCCCTAACACATGTGGGGGAAAAAACAATCCAAACTGAAATAAAACACACCAAACATCCTTAATACAGGTGGAGAAAATAAGGCAAAAGGCGGATTCTCGCCAATATACAAATGGTCTTGCGTAAGGTTGAGAAAATCATTATGCAATTTGAATGCTTTTTTTCAACCAATTGAAACCAAAATTGGACACAGATCTACAATTAAGATAAGACCACATATCAATTTTATTTATCGTTGTAATAGGGTTAAGGAGTTATCGTGTACAAAAGTATACTATTATACAGACCAACAGGCTGTCAACCCTTCAACAGATTTAGTACAAAATTTGACATGAACTTACAATCCTGATGATAAAACTGTGTACCAAATTTCATCTATCTAGCTATTTAAGTTTTTGAGTTAATGTGTTCAGATGAACATGGACAGACTTCAAGTGGATGGATTTTGTCCAAAATTTGATAGAAACATAAAAATTACGTGTAAAGATCACATACCAAATTTCATCCCTCTAGCTTCAACAGTTTTTGAGTTATTGCATTCACGGACACATAGACAGACTTAAGTCCAAAATTATGTTTTTCGGACTCGGGGAGGTCAAAAACATGGAGATTAATCAAAATCTCGAGTTCGAATTTTTTGACGATTAAAATATTCTCTTTGTATGCGAGAAATTAAAAAAGGTAATTCCAAATAGTATTTCATCACCTTAAATATCATCCATACACAGGTCTTTCAAACAGATAACGTCTGGCAAATTAACATTTATTTCTGTAATTTAAAATCTTAATATTTATCTAATCTATTGATTGAATTAAAAACCAAAAGGATAATATCCTTATTATTAACAAAAAAAAGATAACCTGTTTCAGCTTAATGAATTTCCTATCTGATTAGCAATTGTTTCAGTTTGAAAAAATAATTGTCTCCTTTTATAAATTCATCAGCTTAAAATGTCAATATGTATCTTCGTTTCTCACCAATGAGTTAAAACTTCATTTGAAAACATCGAAATCAATGCATTTCATTCATAACAAATATTTCTGGTTGTTAATAAAATGCCTTTAGGGCTGGGGCCTTGATTATAAAATCATATTATTATTATTTCATAATCATAGCCTTGATTATGATTATGAAATAGAAATAATGATTTTTTGAGCATTTTGTTACTTTTAAATAATTTTAAAAGTAAGAAAATGCTCAAAATTTCATAAAATAATCAGAATTTGAGGGAAAATACTCTTATTACAGATAAATATGATTAATTTTCCATAATTTCAGTGAAAAAAGACTGAAAGAAAAGCGTTTTTTGCTACTGATGAGCTGAAATTTAATTAATATACCGTCTTTAGCGTCTTAGTTCTATTCACTTAAGAGTTTTTAGCAAACCAAATTAATTTCATCTCGGGACCTACTCCAATTTGATGCACATCTAGAAAAAGACCTGCTGGATTGAGTTATGCAAAAATATTGGCTTCTGTAATGGAAAAATTTTGAGACAGCAGTTAATTAACTCGGTTAATCAGTTTGTCATTCTGAATAAATCTGTCCCCTCGAGTCATTAACATCAACATTAGTTTTGTGAAGATGTGATAATATATATCCGAGTTTAGAGGAGGTGTTTTTTTTTTGTTGACGACCGTACAACCTGTTTTTTGAAGCTCGCCATTAAATGAATGCAAATAAAGGTAACAAATATGGTTTATATGAAGGATGTTGGGTAACATTAATTAAATTTAAGAAGTATACCTACCACTTATTTTTAAAAGAAATTGTTTTTTTATTGAAGCCAGAAGGAAAACAATGAATATCTTGCTTTCATAATTTGTGAACAATTTCTATGAAAGCTTGCTAGCCTTCAATTTGATCTATGAAGATATTGTTGGTAATGTCTCAGAGAAATCATTCATTTATTCATTAAGATGGCATGGGACTGGGTGGATGGAAATGGGTTTGATACCAGCTGATGTTGCTAAAAGACTTAACCCTTTGCAATGCAGCGTGCCAGCAGATGGCACACCTAATTTCACTCGCTTCTCAACAGTTAAATTCAACTATAAATGGGAAATAATAGGTTTAGGATAGGGCTAATAGTACTCTTTTTAGAATGTATATAGCAACCTTATGAAATTCAGTTTCGGAATAAGAATTATTAGAGATAAAGTTTGGGAAAATTCCTTAACTCAGAGATAAGAAAGTTTTTTCAGTTCTGGACGTTTACAATTTTAGCAAATTAACTCAAAAATTTTCCTCCAATATTTTTGAAGTTTTAATTTATGATTTTCTGTAAGATTCAGCAAAATTTTTTGTGTGTATCAAGGTGGCTGTATCCGAGGGGGATCTCGTATGAGGTGGGTGACGACACCCCTCAGAATGAAGTAGGGTTTTTTTAAATTTTTTTTGAGATTCTATGTCTAGACAAACTAAATCCATTCATGATGTTTTTTCATCATATTTCAAAAAATGTAATGCCTTGCGCCGCAAAGGGTTAATGTGTCTTGCAGCTTGGTCCAAGAACTCTGGGATCAGTTACAACCCAAATATTCATTTTAGAGAAGACTTGCTGCAAGTTGTGATACAACCCTAACAGAAGATTGCTTCAAGTACTTTCAGACTAAAGAAGGAGGATCAATACTCCGCTTCAACTTCATTTCAGATAACCTCACCTCAACAGGGTTGAGAATATCAGATACTATGGTGTGAAGACACCTTCACAATAAAGAATTGTATGCAAGAAGATTTACTTCACTTGAATTTGTGTTACGGGATTTGAAGCAACAATGGCTATTATCCCCTGCTTGCAATTAGATGCAGTGCTAATCGTTCCAGAAAAACCTGAACAGGTAGTTCCATAGCAAAGGTTAAAACAGTCCTTGACAGTATTAAATCAATCCCAGTGGCAATTCAGAGGACGTCAAAATGGAGAATAAACAATGGATCCAAAACACTTGTTGCCAAATGGATGCAGCTAATCAATGTCGAAGTACTTCAGAGTTTGAACAAAGATGAGAAGTTGATTCTTGTTGACGAGAACATGAGACAAAAGTACATCATAAGTGATGTTTGCAGAAACTATATTTAATTTTCTCCAGAGTGTAACTCTAACAGATGCATATTTTTGGCATCTTAGTAGAATGTGAGAGATGTCATTTATTTCGTTGCATACTCTGCACAAAAGATCGGGATGGAGGTTAAATCTAGAAAGGAGACCTGGGGTTGTAATAGTTTTGCTAATAATGCGAGCAATTAATCTGTCTTGTACTCGGTTACCAGTCCATTTAGAAATGGTTAGAATGTCCGGGATGTTTCCAATTAATAATTGATATTTACTTTTATGGTAGCTTTCTTCAGTTTTTTGGAATGATTGCTTTTTGAGATGGGAAAGAATGTCTTCTGAGGCAATCCAATCTATGTAAGGAGAAAAGTCTGATACTTGCTTTGCGATAGAGTCTGCCTTTTCATTCCAAGAAACCCAGAATGAATGCAAGAAGATCACTTGTGTGTGTGTTCCTCTTCATCAACAACAGAGAAGTGACCATTTACATTGGGCAGAAGAGAATGTTACCTGGATCAAATGGCAATGAGCCTCTGTACTCTTCACAGACGAGTTCAGATTTACTCTGGGGAGTGAGTCAGGTCATTTGTTGATATGGAGAGAAGACAGAGGAGGTGGAATCATTGTTAGAGCTGAAATCTTTCTGCATGGTCACACTGACCTCCCTGTGCACCATGAAGGAACTCTCACTGTTGTCAGATATGGAGACAAAATTCTTGATCCATATTTCAGACAATATGCTGGAGCTATTGGCGAGGAATCGGTCTTCACCGAGCTAGATTTGTTGAGGATCAAGGTTCGGAGCAAATGGACTGGCCATCTCAATCTCCAGACCTGAATCCGACAGACGATCTTTGGGACTATCTCGGAAGACAGGTGAATGGTTTTTGCTTCCCATTTCAGTGTTCAACAAATTAACTGAAAGAATGGCAAATCGGTGCTGCCAATGCATTACAGCTAATAGGGAACAAATTCCTTATCAAAACTCATTTATTTATTTTTTAACAGATATCTCTTATTTATTATTTTCTCCAACAGTGGTCTTTTAAAAAATATATAATAATTTAATTGCAAAATATGCCTGATGCTAAAATTAGGTAAAATTCATTAAATAACTCTTTTATTACACAACTGATCCAATTTTAATGTTATGTTTATTTGCTTGCAAATTGGACACAGAAAACAGATTGTACCTGACATTTGGAAATCAATGTATTTTGTATATGTTTGTCATTAATGTAAATATTTTGTGGATATTTACTGATAGAATTCAATGTTATAACAAACTGGTGTTTAAAATAATACTAGACAACAAGGATTTATGATTTTAAGGATTTTAGAATTTTTTTTCTCTTATTAAGTATAGAACGGTTAAATTCAATACATTTTTTTAAAGAATTTGGATATAAAGAAAAGAAATAACCAAACAATTTAATATATGAAATGACAAGTAACATATATAAGTGATAAATATTTGCAATAACAACATTTACAAGCAACCTGATAATATTATGGAACATTTAAAATTAAATGGTTTAAAGAAGAACTCAGCTCGTATTTTTGTTTATTTTTCAAAAATCCAGGTGAGTTATAAACAGCAAATACATGAAAATCAAATAATTGTATTAAGTCAATTAAATTTTACATTATCTAGATAAATTTTTCCAGATCAGAAAAATAACTTCAAAATACAATTTATCTTTTAATTTTATACTAAAGTTGAAAAGCAGCTAATAGCTTCAAGGGTTAGGTTTGATCTAAATATGAATTTTATTTCATCTATTTATTTATTTCTGATAAAAAATGATAACGTTTTTCTGCACTCTAAACATTTTAATTATTGCCACAAAGCTATAAAGTTGTTTCCCTGAGATGATAATCTTGGCGACAAACTTGGCGATCTTTGAGACAGATTTGGCGACAGAAGGAATTTTCTAGAAGGACCTCGAACTTTCAACCTATTTCTACTGGCTTCATGAACTTTCTGGAGATTACGTCGCTTCCCACGCAATGAAGTCACTTCCTGTTGAAAAAGTATAAAAGCAAGCTCTCAAGCCAAGAAGAGCCAGTTGGAATTAGATCAGCAAGCACGCTGGTGAGCTGATAAGAAACCTTTGAGAGCCGTGTTGAGATTTATCGGTAATCTCTGTTGTGAATTTTTACAAGTGCTGTTTTAATACTTGTGCTACGATTCTTTTCTTAGAATATTTGTAAAATAAAGAGCTTTCTTTTTTTAATCCTGCTTATCGGATTGCGTTCACATACACCCACAAGACAATTTTGTCACATTATATTTCTAATGTACAGCACACAGAAACAGTGGTTTTTAAGATACATTTTAAACAAATTTTAACAAAATCTGTTAACCATTTTAAACGTGATATTTTAAAAATTAACTACAGATAGCTTAAAAATTATGGTTCTACCACATTGTCTGCTTTTTACATATCAGCAATTTACCGACAAAAGGCAAAGAATATTAATTAGTTACTTTTTTTGGTACTTACGTATTAACGTCACCGCAGCTACAGATTGGCGGTAATGCGCCAATAAAGAGCAATCTTGCTTACAAAAACCGCCAAATTGGCGTTAATACGCAAGTACAAAAACTGCCAAATTGGCGGCACTTAAAAACCGCCAAATCTGTGGCTGCGGTGGCATTGGCGGCAATTAAAAACCGCCAAATCTGTAGCTGCGGTGGCGTTAATACACAAGTACAAAAAACCGCCAAATTGGCGGCACTTAAAAATCGCCAAATCTGTAGCTGCAGTGGCTTTAATACGTAAGTACCCTTTTTTTATATACACAATGACCGAACTAGCGCTGCTCTTCTTTGATGTAAAATTGCTTTCTTATTTTCTTGTTTGCATATCTGATTTTGCTTCCTGAAAACAGATTCCCCTCCCCATTAGCCTCATCAATGCATCAAGAAGCATTTTAATCAATCGCATCAAAGGACAAAATAACACCAAACAGACAAATTAATTTACCTTAACTTCTCATCACACTTTAAATTTATGATCTTCAAAAAGGTTTCTACAACATTCTTCCAATTGTTATCAATTAATCCAGTGCCATAACCTATAAACCACAGTTCCAGCATCTGATTAAGCACTTGTGGAGCTTCTGCAAGCACTTGTAAGGATTTTGATGCTCGTGGTAAAACCCTAACCTGTAAAAAAAATGTAAGATAACATCCGGATGAGAATTCAGGACTCAGTCTAAGGCAGATTTAATATTAATCAAGTAACTAAAATGATTTCGAGCTAGCAGACTATCCATTTATTAAAGTAACTTTTTAGTATGTTCAATGATATCTCCGCACATACACAATGACATTCTTTTCTAACATTCATCACAAACCAACTATTAGAGAGATCCCAACATCATAAATGCTTTAACACTTTCACTGCAGTACAAAAGTGATCGACAGGTGATATGAGGCATATGACTCAAAGTATTCTTGTTCTGCAAAGGGATATGTAACCACACTAATGAAAGATGGTGCAAGTCAACTAAGTCTTGACTAAAACTTTATTGTTGTCTGCCGCTTAGTACAAAAATCACTTTTCATGATAATGCAATCAAAAGTGGATTATTTAAGCCTTATATAATGTTAAAAATGTCTAAGAAGATATTTCTTAAATGAACTAACTGAGATAGGCAATTCTCGCTTGTCAGCGAGAGGACTTATACACGAAAAAGTGTTAAAGCTGTAAAATTATATGAAACTTCGAACATGCCAGTTTTTATTTTACTGAAAGGAAAAGAAATGAAAACAATGAATGATTGTGCTCAGAGAAATCATTAATCACATACTACTAATAAAGCACAGCATTGAGAAAAACTAATCAAAGTTATACAATAAATATGACATGTATAGTTATGTTCGACATGCGACTGTGCTGACACATGAATTGTATCTCTTATTTTGAGTTTTCTTCTAGAGGAGACTGATGCAGAAAAGTAAGCATTAGAGATAATGTTAATTCTTATTTCATTTCAGACTATATTCAAACTCTATACTTCCTCTATATTAGAATATTTAAATTAAATTAAAAAAATAATGATAAAATAAAGATAAAATTTGTGGATTCTAACAATGATCATATTCGGGCACAACAACACAATAAATATTATGTATGAACCAACTGTACCTAAAGGTAACTAGTCTATAACAATAAAAGATTATGCATGTGTTCGTAGTATTGCTCAGGGGTCAGATTTAGAACAAAATACCATACAGATTTAAAATAAAAATACATCAGGTTGATTTAAAAACATTGGGAGAATTTTTTTTTCAAAATTTTAAATTAGAGAAATCACGTAAATTGTCTAAAATTTTAAAGGCCTAGAAAATTTACAAAAAGTTCAAGATATGTTTCTTGTTTCTGAGAATACTTCAAAACTAGAAATAAGTACACGCTGTCAATGTTTTCATAATCCTAAAATCCATATAAATTGCACCTTATGCAGCCAGGATGCAAAGATCCTTATGTTCAAATCAGTGGTCTAAATATTAGGTTCTGAGAACATTAGAAAATAATTAAAATTTATTAAATTACAAAAAACATTGGACCTTTTACTCCTTATATTGTAAATTTCACAAACTTACCATTTGGTCGTTTGGGCCAATTACAAGTATAGGTAAACGCAAATTCTCAAGCAGCGTCTTCATGGTACATGGGTCATTTACATGAGTCTTTAAACACATTTCCAAATTAATATCCTTGTAACACTCCATGATCTTTCTATAAAATTTTTCAAGCTAAAAGAAGAAGATTTAAGTTTAAGTAATAAATTTCACTCAAAATATCAATTTCAAACAGAAATCAAGATGCATAACTCAAAACATTATGAAATTTTAGTGAAACGTAAGTTAAGGAATATTTATGCAAAGACGTTTACAAAACCCATTTAATCAAAAATGCATTTACTGAAAATCATTGAAATATATAATAAATCTTATAGTGTGTTTTGTATAAAAAAACTTTATCAAAAACAAGTACATGCCTCAAACATACAGTTACTCTCTGCCCGCCACGAGAACTGTTGCCGCCACATTGTATAGTTTACGGCGGTCGATATAGAAACAGATTATTGTAGGAAGAATCCATTTCTAGTAGGTAGAAGTTCATTGAAATGTGTTCCACCGCAAAATGGCACCAAGAATAAAAATACTCCAACTTCCGTTGGATTCCTCTTATTCGAAATGGATCTTCCCCAGCATAACCAGTTGCTATAGCGACCGCCATAAACGAGACAATTTGGCGGTGACAGTACAAGAAGTTGAATTGAAATGAAATTTCAGTACTTAATGCTGTCAGCGTCTTATAATGTATTTTTAACCTTTTATTTGTTGATAATTTATTTTTTTAGAACTACTCATAATATTTTTGGGTATGATCTGTTCTAATTATAGCTCTCTTAGGTTGTAAGTCTGTAACTTCCATGCTCTCTTTGTTGTTGTTGCACAGTCCACAAAGTACTCTCCAACTATTTCAAAAATTACTTTTTTTTAGAAACTTTAAATTATTTAACAAACGCATAGAAAAGAAACTCAAATCTATATTGAAGGATGATACACACAATTATGACCCTACATTACCCCACAATTATTCTTATATGTAGCTTGGTGGTAGTTAGTTGGTGGCTATATGTAGTTTGGT
>BGPR01052126.1:0-10673 GCA_013235015.1 Araneus ventricosus
TTAGAATCGTGTACTAAGGTTGAATATTAAAGCAACGCTCTTCTCTAGCCTTCTGAAGCTCCGACACTAGTAAAAAATGCTATTGTTGTATGATGTTTAAAGAGCATTAGGGTTTGGTTGGGTAGGATTTATCCCATTTCGATCCTTGAAACACTTTTTCTGTCTTTTATATAAAACTTTTAGATGGAAACGTGGATTAGAAACTTTTTGTTTCTTTAAAGGGTGTGTTTTGGCATTTAGCCATTTGCATGTAATCTTGAAAAGTCGGTCAAAAAATAATGCACATTCCACTGTATCTCAGTAATGGTAGCACTAGATAAATGAAATTTTGTAGGTAGAAGCATTGGTCCTCTGGAAATGTCACTCAATATACATTCCATTTGCTTCCCTATATTGCAGGCATATTTGTTTCCAAGATACGAATGCAAGTTCGCAAAGCTTTTGAGGCTGGTCATTACGCAACGTTTTTACGTACTCGACGAGCTCATTGTCTTCTAGAAACTATTTCCTTAATACAGTCGGACCTCTATTTAAGGAAGTCGTTAAATCCCGAAAAAAAGTTCGTTATATGGAAAATTCGTTAAATAGAGATTCACCTTTTAAAAAACTTTAAACTACACAAAACAGATTTTAAATTCATAAACACTAAATATTATTAAAAAAGTAATTAATCACACCTTTATTTTGTAAATTAATATCTATTTGTTTTATATATTTTACCCACCAGAAAGAAATCTGCAAGGAAAACGAGAATAAAACAAATCATTGTCCAGGAATACACCGTATTTTCAATTTAAAAAATAATTTTATATTAAAATTAATGAATTTCATCATACGAAGGTTTGTTGATTTCTGCATCATGATCATTTCCATCCTCTTCGTCTTCATCGCTGCATTGTTTTTATTTTTCACACTGTCCACTTCAAAACTGCCTCATCCACATTTTCATAGACACATGCTTTTAAACATTTTTGACAAGAATTCTATGAATCATGATTTTGTAGCTTATCACGATATTTTTTATTATGGTTGATAAGCTGTTTGGAGGAATACCCAATTTTAAAGCAATATACTTTTTTTTCACGCCTTTATCCACCTCATGAAGAATTAAATTTCTTTCTTTGATTCTCAGGCACTTCCGATTTGACATTCTCCATATTCAAGGTCATTGATCATCATAAAATGTGTTTAATTATAAAATTTGTTAAAAGAAAGAATAAGTTTGAAATGTTCAGGAATAGTTTGAGAAATAAGGAGAAAAAATATATTGGATCACAAGAAAAAGTTCGTTAAATAGAGAATGCGCTTCGCTGTTTGGAGGTTATTTTACGAAGAAAATCGCAAAATGTTCTTGGTTCCAAGAAAAAGTTCGCAAAATAGAGGGTCGTTAAATAGAGGTCCGACTGTATATACGTCTTCAGTCGCCCAAATAGACAGAAATCCGATGATGCCAAGTCAGTACTGTATGGGAGTTGTGGCATTAACCCTCTCGCACCGAGCGAGGCGGTCTAAAAACTTCCCTGCCCATTATCATTGCCCATTTCCCTGCACCTTAAGGGAAGGTTATAGCAGGGGTGGGATAAATGACCACCCAGGTTCGGAGAGTCCGATTCATGTCGCTTCCTTTCAATAACTCCCGGTTTCAAAGGGGCTAGAAGAAGAAAGTCGCCTCGGGATTAAATACAGTCGGACCTCTATTTAACGAACCTCTATTTTGCGAACTTTTCCTTGGAACCAAGAACATTTTGCAAATTTCTTCGTAAAATAACCTTCAATTAGCGAAGTGCATTCTCTATTTAACGAACTTTTTCTTGTGATCAAATATTTTTTTTTCTTCCTATTTCTCAAAATTTTTCTGAACATTTCAAGCTTAATCTTTCTTTTAACGCATGTTGTGGTGATCAATGACCTTGAACTGGGTTTACCAGTCTCCTAACTCGTCGAGAGTAGTAAAATCGCAGTCATTCTTTTCATTTCATCCAGGTGGTGCAACCTTCACCCCCCCCCCCCGCTCCCTGTCCATTTCATTAGAAAAACATTCAATATCCCCCTTTCACCCTCAATGGAGCTTTCCCTTTATCCTCGAACTTTATCAGTAATTAAATCTAAGGGCGCATGTGGTAATGTTTGCTTGAAATTACTTGTTGAAATAAATGCGATAATGTCATTAAAATTCATTAATTTTAATATAAAATTATTTTTTGTAAATTGAAAATACTGTGTATTCCCGGACAATATTCCGTTTTATATTCTGGTTTTCCTTGCAGATTTCTTTTTGATGGAAAACAAATAGATATTAATTTACAAAATAAAGGACTGATTAATTACTTTTTTTAATAATAATATTTAGTGTTTATGAATTTAAAATCTGTTTTGTGTAGTTTAAAGTATTTTAAAAGGTGAATCTCTATTTAACGAATTTTCCTTATAACGAACTTTTTTCCGGGATTTAGCGACTTCGTTAAATAGAGGTCCGACTGTAGTTAATGTCCATCACAGTTGACAAATCTTCTGAACTGTCAAGGTGTGCAGTATACTGTCTTGCGTTATGATGATACTATTTGATGTTCGATACTTGTAACTCTGGCCTCTTTCTTCGTGAGATACACTGCATCTTGACCAAGAACGGGTAGAAATGTTCTTTGGAAATGGTTATTCCAAGTTCCAGAAAGTCTATGAAAATCACCCCGTGATTACATTAATGCCGTTAATTTGTTGCGTAACCCGGCTAATCGCAGCTTCTTTCGACTTGGAGGTCCAGAATTTCCTCTATTCTGGAAATGCTTATAATTCGATCACTGAACGTTGGAGTAGCAAGATGTCACATTGATCATTCATGATGGCTTACCGCCAACAACGAGGAATAAAAGTTGTAGCGGTTACTATTCACTGCCTTCTCCTTTTTATGGTAGGTGGCGCAACTAGAGCCATCCGGGTTTTTCCCATAATGTCACTCTCTCTTCTTCCTCTTCTGTATACTTGTCTTGTGATGTTGTTCTCTGTCTTACGTCTTGTACCTTTTGATGTACTGTGTCGTGGAACTTAGCCATCTAATAAAAATGGTTCCTGAAATTTAATTAATTCTTCAACAGCTGCATTCCATATAAACATGAGTCTCGTCCCTTTACAAAGTTAGGTATAAGTGATCCTAAAATTAAATGACCAATGTTTCTAGTTACAAAGTTTCATTTCTCCAGTGCTTACCATTATCAAGATGCAGTGTACTGTGCTGTGCGTTTTGGCCGATCTATGTACTATAATAATAAAAGATGACGTGTGTCCAAATACGTATCTTGGCATAAAACGAATATTGTCTCCTCTAATGAGTATGTGACAGATTTAATGCTATTTTACATGTTCTTTGGATCGTGATAAAAGTTAGACGCTCTTGGAGTAATATTCTTTTTACCAAAACATGAATTAGATACTAAAATAATTTAAAATAATCCTTAATGTTTAGATTTTAGCCAAAATACCTTTGATTCATTTATAATACTAAAATTATCTTTATGCTAGCTTCGAACTCCGAAAATTAACGTTTGCTTGACATAAGAACATCTTCACTCGTTTAAGTTCTTAACACTAGGTTTATCGATCGGATGATTTTGACCGATTTCGATCAGGGTATAATATGTATATAAAACATGTCCCTAAAACTAGTGTTAAATAAGTATTTGTGCACATTACTCGGTGGTTTTTAGCCCTGTCCTTAGGTAAAGTGGATATTTGATTACATAAAATAATCCATAACTTAAGATTCCACGAAATAGTAGCATGTCTTAAAAAATGTTTCCATCCTACATTTTATGTAGGTAAAATTAAATGTTTACATTTAACGTTCAAATTCACCTATAAATCAGTGAGATGAAGATTTTTTATCCATACTGATTGAACTGAAATTTCTATTTTTGAACAGTACCTCTATGACATTTTGTGAACACGCCAATGTAATTACTAACTATGTGTATACTTTTACGGAAAAGCAGCCATTAAAAAATGCCACGCAAATTTTCATGGTACATAACTAAGAAACTAGCTTTTCATAGATTGCATATTTTAAAAATTACTTAGAATCTAATATTTAATTTTGAGAAAAATGTTGCATTCCATTTTTTTCTATAAGGTGCAAAAACAGCTATATCTCAACATTATTTTTAAAAGTTGCTTATATATTGCAGAACTACGTCCTACCAGTCGTTCATCGTTTCATTTATGCCTCAGAAAACGCTATAACAGTGTGGTCATTAATTATACATTATTCTATTAATTTTGTTTTAAAGTATATATTAGCATTATTTCTATAAATTAATTTATATATATATAGATTAATATTTCATGAACACTTAATAATAAGTCAACTTTTTTATTCACTAAATTTAAACTAACAACTTTCTACACAAACATCTGTAGCCCGCACTTTGAATTCCTCTATCATGGAGAAATCATGCTTACTTTAACCAATAGATGGCGCTACAAAATCGAACTCTAGTTATTGATGACATGATATCCATTGATTGATATGCATTTTATAGTTAATTGATTAATTCTTAATCTCAGTCTCTGATAGCTATCAATTAAAGTAACTTTACTTGAATTTCACTACTAAAAATATATTTTATGAGATTGTCTTCATTTTTTGAGCAAATAAATATCCGAGTTTGCTCTCCCTAAATTTTCTTCCACTTCTTTTTAACAGAAAAAATACTGAATTTTTTCTCAAAATTGTTTCTAATTTCCTCTTAATGTTTTTTTTATCTATATGGACTTCATATATGAAAGAGACATGCGATACTGACCCTATCGTTTCTTGGTTGAGTATTTCCTGTCATTCTGAGCAGCACATCTTCAGATTTCTGAAGAAATTGAACAATAGCTTTATCCCTATGGTTAATAACATGCACCAGCGAAGCCTACCGACTTAAAAACACCATCAGAGATCCAATTTTACTCACGAAACAGACATTTCTAATTTTATTCACGAAATAGACATTTCTAATTTTACTCACTAAATAGACATTTCCAATTTTATTGAAGATTATTATATCATATTATAAAATTGATGTGACCAGGAAAAAGCTGACCCTACCTAGCCAAAGCATTCGGGGTCAATTGAATGATAGTCGTCACGACAGCGATATGGAAACTAAGGATGGAGTCTTCGTGGCCATCAACGGTCTCTGCCCAACTCCTTCCGCAGACGATACGTTCAGTCATCACAGTGGAGGTAACTCAACTCCATAGCATTACTATAGCCACTATGAAAGCGAGAACCCGCCTACTTATTCGGCGGTTTCTCGTCCAAGTACTCGTAGTTTCCGCCAGTGGGAGCTGAAATAGATATAAAATGAAAGCACGATAATACCGCACCTGTATAAAACGTCCAGCTATTGCAAAATGGAATTTTAGACAAAAGAGTTGTTATATTCTCAGGAGTGGGTACTCTTCTTTCACCTCTTCCTGTCTATTTCACGATGATATTTGTTTCCTACTTTCTAGTAGGCATAGCATACAAAAGGAAGTATCATTATCGTCAAAAAATTCGACCTTTAAATTTTGATGAATTTCCACATTTTAGACCTTCCAAGTCCGATAAAACTATTTTAGGTATTATTTTTGTCTGCGATCATGAAAACTCAAATATGGAAACAGTTAGACGAATAAAATTTGGTATGAGATCTTTGCACCAAAATTGCATATCTGTATTAAATTTTGGACCAACTCCGTCGACTGTTTGTCGATCTGTATGTGTATGCGCAGTAAAACTTAGATTAACCGTCACCATCCGGACCAGGGTGTGACGGATAACAGAAATCTCTTAATACATGTAATGATTTCATATTTTTCTATTGTTTAAGAACGTTCTTAACTCTTGATTCATAAAATTATTTCAACTTGAGCTCTAGTATAAGAATAACTGCCACCTTAACTGTCATAAGTCCGGATTCAACCGACTTCCAGCGTTCGGGAATTTTCCAGTTTCTAAAATCCTATTTAAGCTCGCTGCGATGTTGTAACGTCCTCTTTTTAAAAGCATGTATAACCTTCCTCTTCGGCGTAACTTTTTTCTTTGTTTAATACGTCGCCGGTGACTGTGCTTTGCGTCTCTTTATACTTTAAATCATGGCATGATATCTCTATAAATTATCCACAAATCGGCTGAAACCTACCAATTAAATAAAAGAAACTGTTCATCGTTCGTCAACGACTGTTGTCTTCTTTGGTAAATGCATGCTTACACTTCACCAAAACCATGATATTATATACATGCAGAAATATTATTGATCTCGGCCGAAGCCAACAAAACTTGTAGAAAAAGAATTATCTTACGGGCACTCTAGGGGTAAATGCACCAAAGATAAAGGAGGAGAAACAGGAGTTAAAAACTAAATTATTTATTATTAGAACAGCATAATATGAAATGAGAAAAGTATTTGCACAGGTATTATTTACAGATTAGACAAGAGGGATTTAGGATTTGTTACTTACTTAAGGCATCAACTTACACCTCGTTTTAAGGTTTGATTATAGTTACAGCTTAGTTACAGGTTACAGCCATCGCCCATCGCCGCCGTGCTAACAGGGACGAGACCCCGTTAACTGCCTATGCTCGCATCTACCACATGTCTGATCGATTTCGAAAAGTCGTCTCCTCAGATTAAAACATTACACTTGGTTTTAACGGAGAGCTTACACCCAAGCATCACGTGATTAGCACGAAGAGACCGCGTGATCGTTATCTTCCGATATCTTTCCGCTGACGCAACAATTATTCAAATGAGCGTGTTCGGAAAGTGAGAAATTATTATTAAGAAGGAATTAAACTTACGCTTTTAAGCTAGACGGGAAAAATACAATTCCTACATACATATGTACAGTAACGTAATTCCACTGCTGGCTTGGAACGAAGATGAAAATAAAATCCTTTAAAAGTGAATAATGCATACATATTGTATTCCGTTTTACAAAACGATCAATATAAACTTTAATTTAAGAGTAGTAATGTACAGAAATGATGGATTAGATATTTTTATACGATGGCGGATAGCAAAAACTGGTGGTTGAACGAGTGATGGTTAATCGAAGGTTTACTGTATGCTTATTCGTATGTATATTAGCACGAGAACTCGAAAAACGCAACGAACTATATGAATGAAATTCGGTCTGTAGTTTAAACACCATATTCACAGATATGTGTCAGATTTTGGACCCAGTTGGCCAGAAGGAAAAGACAATGCATACTTGATTCTCTCCTCTATACGTCTACGCTGCAAGGTCTAAGAGAGGTCACCTCTTCGGGTGCTGTATCTTTCTTCCATTTCATGTCCACAACACTTCTTAAATAATCTTAAGGTTATAGTTGCAGGGGCATGGAGTGGTGTTATGTTATACGTCTAAGCTGGAGGCAAAAAACCGCTATATTATGAAGTTGTACGAGAAAGTAGTGTGGGGGGGCTCTCTCCCACTGATTTTTAAAATTATTTAACCATGCTTTGATTTCGTTAATTAAAGCTGAATTTGCGAGATTTACCCCTTAACTGTATAGTTTTCTGCGCTATTGATTGAACTAAAAGTCCGTAAAGTATTCGATTACCGGTCATTTTTGTATCGAATGATAAACGTGTAAGAATGACTTAATTTTAACTTATAAATTTAAAACTTCCATAATTCGATACACCAGTGGAGATAGGAAATCGCAGTTAAGGGGTATAGCAACATTGCCTATCAACAGCAGCCATTTCAGGTGTGAGCAGATGCAACACTATTTGACGGGAACCAACACGTCAAGAAAAGGAGAATGCCTGACTTGGTCGGAGACAAGCCGCGGCTGCATGTGTGTTTAACAAAGGCATTAAGTGACAGAGTCTCCAACGTGTCTGGGATTGGACAATGTCATATTCTTAGGCGAATACAAAAGGTTGACTTCTGATAGACTAGGGAGTCGGCCTTTATGGAAGTGACAATAGCCAGACTGAATGGTTATCGCGAACTTTTGAAGTTTTGTGAAATTTAATGCCACATTACTGTTGATGAGACCTTGAGCGTTACATAAAAGGGTGAGTTTGGTTTTTCTTAAGGAGATCGACTTTTGCTGGGGACAGGAACCAGAGTGGTCTCGTAAGGATTTTGAGATCCCGAATTGCATATCTCCCGAGTGGGATTGCGTTTTAGGAGTTTTGCGGACAGACCCAGACCACGGGCCTGATCTTGCGGGAGTTCACGTGGAACTCCGGAAGCCGTTCTGAATTTTTCCAGCAGATTGCAGTTTAATTAATGAGGAGGTACCTCCAAGTTCAATTGGAACTGCTTCAAACTTGATCCTGTTACGGACTTTCAATTATTTCTAAATTCTCGACCAGAGTGCAGTACCTCCCCTCGAGGTTATTTCAATATTATTAATTGTATTTATAGCTATAATGACCAAGAAAATGAATATTGTAAAATTTGCATAAATGTGATTGAGCTGCAAATAAATTTCTGAAAGACAGCAATTTGTCTGCATTTTCCGCCACCTTGCTCAGCCATAAACAGCGACCCTCGGTCATGACGTTACAGGGGCTAAAACGAGATCCAAATGCACATCGAGCACAGGATCAGTTTAGTCAATTTTTTTTACAACGAATGACCGTTGTCTACCAATGAACGACTCCAACTCTTCTAATTAGGAGTAAATAGTTTTCGTATTAGGAGCAAATAGCCATGCAAGATCCCTCCTGTTTTCTTCTCTTTGACAGCACTGTTCAGTGTTCGGTGGCCGACAAGCACATTTTTGCATCTAGGGATCAAAGATTGTTGGTTCAAGATCCACTCAAGTATCGTCTCCTTCATCTGAGTACGATTCAAAATTACGAAGTGTGCCACCAAATCTGTCTCTTGTCGCTTCAAAAGGGGGAGATCTCTTTCAAGACATCTTGAAATTTCCCGGTTGTTATGACCAGTTTTACAGATTAAAACTGAAAGCATTATTAACCTCTTCATTGATGCGCATGTGTATGTTTAGTTTTATTGGTAAATTATGATAATTTTAATTGAAAAAAATTAACTGTTAGATAGAAGTTTATAAGAGTCAATTAAACTATTTATGGTTCACTGAATTGTTGTTCAAGTAAAATAAATAAAATATAATCAAACAAGCAATGAAATAGTTTTTTTACACTTTAAAGAACTTGTCCCTGAAGAGGCTAATCCCTTGAAGTGCGAATTTATTTAACATCCTAATTAGATGTTACATCCTATGAGACATTTATTGTTATTTCAATCCATGTAAGAACGTAAAGGACACCTGAGATACTTATGTGTTGCCAAGTGATTTTTATCTTTGAAATTTATTCTCTCCTGATTTAATTATTGGTTTAAATATCAAAAATTCTGTAATTCGATCCACGAGTCAGATATGTTGTTGCATGCGAAGAGATTAACACTTTCACACCGGCGTGTACCACCGGTGGCTCACACCTGGATCAGGCGGCGTGTACCACCGGTGGCTCACACTTGAATACCGCGTCTCGCGGCGTGTGCCACCGGTGGCTCACACTTGAATACCCCGTCGCGCGGCGTGTGCCACCGGTGGCTCACATTTGGATATCCCATCGCAGAGTACCACAAAAGTATGATTTATTACTTCAAGCCTTAAAATGAAGGTTTGCTGTCTTTAATATGTAAAATAAAAACACGACATATATCGCTTGGCTCTTAAATGTTCTAAACCGTTATAGAAAACTTGTTTGAAAATCTGCACATTAAATAATTGCTATTTAATTTTAAATCACCTAATGTTGAATTAAATCAATTTGAAATATTATTCGTGAAAACAGTCTTTCAATAGAATGGTAACAGTATTAATAAAGTTGCCAAAAATAGACAAAGTCTATCATTTGGTCTAGTTTGTGTGATACATGCTTTTTAAATTAAAATTGCTCTGTAAAGTTTAACACATTCGCTATGGGGAGCGTGCCGGGACGCTCTTTGTTACCTTTATTTGTTCCTTCTTATTAGGTACGGACAGCAGGCCGAGGCGCTCACGTTTCTTGATTTTTAAATAATTGTGGTGGAGAGTTGCAATGACTCGGAGAGGAACTTAGTTCACTGTCTCAGATAAAGGACTTCAGATAGACGAACTGTGAAATTTCCTACTTAGTTTTAAGAATCAAGTTCTATCAATCGTTTTCCTTTTGTATTAACATTTTTATTGATGATAAATGCCTAATTACCAGTATTTAAATTAATTCAAAATGCATTGTACCTTTCCTTATCAACTAAAACATAAAAGATCCGGCTGAAATCCACTATTTGTAATTTAAAATTATTTCAATCTAGACGTATTTTTGTAGTCCAAATAGAAATTCGATTAGACAAACCCGCGCAGATTTCATTCGTGTGGATTCCATTTTTATTGTGAATTTCCAATGAAAACGTTATCTAGTATTTTTGCTTGATAGTACGAGGGTCATCCAGAAAATAAAGACCGTTTAGTTACACGAAATGAAACACACAATATTTATTGGAAAAAACAATTCTGTTACATACCGGAAGCTTCCTTCACTTCTCTACATAATAACCTCCTACATTTAAACATTTGTCGTATCTGTCCACGCGCTTCAGAATTCCCATGTCATACTCATCTGCCGCCAGTTCATTAAGCCAGGTGGTCACTGCATTCAAACAAAAGACCGCTC
>BGPR01052127.1:0-10673 GCA_013235015.1 Araneus ventricosus
TGCATTATTGAAAACAATAATTGAATTTTAAAATTCAATATTCATCAAAAAGGTGAGAAATGCATACCTTTATTGCATATCTTGAGCTCTAATTATATATTTCTCACTTTATTCGATCTATGTGGATACAGGTTTATTACTTTGATTGTTTGTTTCGGAGTTTGGTGGCACTAGAGACAAACTTGGCTATGCTGCCTAATGAGTATGCGAGTTGGCCTTCACTTCCTGCTATCTAGGAAAAGACTCCCACCCTTTAATAGGTACGTAAAAATAATGATATAGGTAGAAAATTTCTAAAATTTATTAAAACGAGACAAAGATATACTAGGGGAGCTCAGAAAATAAGTTATACTTGAACGGTGCAGATAAAAAAAACCTATTATTGAGAAGTGCGCCACAGTACAATGTGACACACATACTATTTCTCTATATAATCTCCCATTCTCTACAGACATTTGTCGGAACGTTGCATTACTCGTTCGATGCCCTTACGATAGAAAATCGTCCCTTGGTCCTGCAGCCAGCTTAGAAAAGCTGTCTGAACATGGCCATCACTGCAAAATAGTCTTCCACCCAAATGTTCTTTGACCTTGCAGAACACGTGAAAGTCGCAGAGCGGACTACCAACGGATATTCCCAAATCCTGTGCAGTGTGTGCGACGCTCACTCTGCCATCGCTGAGAATAATGTCTTCCACCCAATGCACCATGTAGGATGTGTTTGCTCACCGTTGTTGCTATTCCCTGCCTTTCCACATCGGTTAAGTCTGTGCGACCGTCTTCGAACTGCAGGCCCCATTTCACAATGGCTGGACGTAACATTACATGTGGCCCATATACTGCCGATACCTCACAATGAATCTCCGTACTCTTGAAACGTTTTGCCCACAAAAAACGTGCTGTTCCGCGTACTTGAACTTCGTTGAGCTTGAATCGTTGGAAGCCGTGAAACTCAATTATCGTCGGCGCAAGCTTCTCTCTTGTTTCGTCATGCTGCCATCATTGGGGGAATAAGTGTAACTTACTTTTTGAACGTCCATTGTATAACTGAATCAGTGCGTCATTGTATTCTGTAAAGAAAAAACTTTGTCATTAAAATGGTTGCTAAAGAATTTTGACTAAAAGGAAATGACGCATAAATCTAAACGACGTATAAGATATTACACGTTCAAGTCGCCATTTGTGCGGTTGTGTTTTTGAATAGCTCCCGAGAGACTCCAGACTCATTATTTGGAAATTACTCTTTTTATGGTTTTGAATTGAACTCTGATTGATTGCAGAAGCATTCCGCTGCTGCAAAACGGTGAAATCTCGAAGATAACCTGACTGGGTCTTGTTTTATTGTGATTTGAATATTTCGGGCTATTCCCCCTTGTTGGGATGTTTGCCAAATTTAAAGCATGCGCAGAGTTTGATCTGAGTATTGTTCTGTGAACGAGTTCCTCCTAATGTTTGCCCTCCGCAGGGATACTTCTTTGGCAACATACGGATAATTTGGGATGACAAAATAAAAATTCCTCTCTTAATCTCCAAAATAAAACATAGCTAAAGATATGACTGATGAACTTTAACGAAGATATTAATCAATGAATTAAGAATGTCGTTGTGATGTTTTTCTATTCAGAATTATAAGGGTGGAATGTCTTATCACTCTTCTTTGAAATTTACTCTTCCTTAGATTTTGGAAAGAAAAGGTATTTTTCGATATCTACTTCATCATTTCACGTCTCCCGTATATTTCCGAAGTGAGAAAAATTTTATCTATCCATGCGTAAACATGAGAAGATCTAAGTCTATTAAATCATGGGAAAAGAGAAAAAAATGATAAAATTGAAAGAAAAAATTTAAATGGTGAATGAAGTTTGGGAAAGTTAAACTGATTATAAATAGTTGATATCAGTGTCATACAAATTCTCTGCCTTTATATTAATACGAATTATTCATCTCTTATTTTGCTTGAATTGTTTCGTAATTTTAAAGACTGAATATTGTCATCGAATTTTTCCTAATTTTCTGGTGTGTTAAAAATTTGGAATTCTATGCAATAGTCTATTTTCTATGAAAATGTCTCATTTTGAGAGCGCCACCTTGTAGTGATGCCGATAAAAATAAATTAAAAAATTATATTTATAATAATATATGTAATCTCGCGACCAGTGGCAGATCGTGTTATGTAGTCTTGGAGGTGCTGTAACTTTCAATCCTTCACTGTGCAGTGATGCATGTTTGTAAAACTTGCATTTTTTGTCTTTTTTCATTAACTTTATGTCGTTATATACTCAATGAATAAACTTATAACATTTGTTATTTGCTGAGAAGTAAGTATTTAAAAAAATTAATTTTAATAAAAAAATTTTAATTCAAAATAAGTTTCTCATTTCCTTTTTCTTTATTCCTTACTAAATTTACAAATATTCACACAGCTGCTGCTGAGCAATAAAATGACAATATAAAATAATCTTCTGATGAATTAATAAGAAATAATAATGTTACGGTGTTGCTTCATGCAAAAATAAGAATAAGCGAATATTATTTATTAGTATATTTAAAAATATATCCCATTCTTCTCGTTTTGTTCCCAGAGAAAATATTAAAAACATTGGCATTGATGCTTGCATAACTAGTTAAGGAACTCTTACTCTTTGAAATCAAAACAGGTACATATAACCTATCAAGATTCATATTGTGTGCGACAGAAAATATATATATATATATATTTTAATGTTATAAGGCAGCCTTAAAGTTCTGATATAGTATGGAAATATTAATTGCAAAGAAAAGTAGATTCCTAGATAAATTACAAGTAGTATAGGAAGTTTAACATATTTATGGTCAGTTTATATTTAACAAGGACAGTTATATGGCAAACATTCCACTACGCATTAAAGCGTTGTTCTTAAGTCCTTCGCCTTTGAATTTTAAATTTTATGAATGATAAAAAATATAAGCCCCTTAAATCTATTCAAAATTTTTTAGTATAGGGGTAATTCAGATCTTTTGATAATTTGCGTACAGGTGTATTCATATACTTTAAATTGTTTTTCATGATTTTATTATTTCAGTAAATTACAGCCCAGCTCTCGACGTTTTATCTTTATCATTTTCATGCAATTCATTTTTATATTTCCAACATAAATCATTATTTAATAAGTTGATTTCTTTTTAGACATAGTATCAAAAAATTCTGCAAGATCATAGAATTCTAATTACATCTGAAATTGTAAAAAAGAATTAATCGATACATTCCATATATGAAAAAAATAATCCGATGACAAAGACTTAAAAAAATGTTTAATTAAAGCATGAAAATTCAGAGTAATGAAGAATTATGTCTTCTAAATGGATCTTTCACTGTTCGGGAAAGGGAAACCCGAAAACTTTTTTTCTTTAAAAATAATTCTAAAGATCTTAACGTTTGTAGACAGAAAATTTTCTGCATTTGTAGACTCGTATTATTAAGTTGTCTCATTTAAAATAGATAATCTTCCTTGAGAATGTGATCTATGATACATATATCTGGCAAACAAATGGTATCACTGATAGCAAATAAATGTCACTATGTAGTGCTGCAATAGAATAATTAACGAAACAATCTCTACTAATTATAAAGGAAAATGTGTGTATGTCTGTGTTTTTATTTTTAAATTTTTTTCTGGCATTCCTCGCTTTTAACAAGAACTTTAAAAAATTCGCAGATGAATCAAAGCTTCTGGAATATTTTTCTGATGTATAGGAGCAGTCGAAAGAATTCCATCTCTATTATGAGCCATATCAATATTATTACCACCGTGAGTAATTTTTGTGACTTAAGATGCATTTAGTAACAAATAGATCATTTTATGTTATAGTATATTTAAAAATAGCTAAATTTTATGGTTCCAATATGATGTCAAATTGTAGGATAAATACACAAACGATGCCTGCTGCTAAGTTTCTAATACAATTATTAAAGTGGAATTCGATAAATTTAGATTCGCTCACTTTAAATAGTGTAAAACTGAAATTAACAAAAATCACTATAAGGAATTTCATGAACGTTTATAGCTAAATTTTAGACAGACTAAATACGTTTAACTTAATAATAGTATGAAAATTCCATTTTTTAAGATTTAACGAATTTTTCAAAATATGGGGAGGGTCAATCTGACGGCAAAATTATAAGTCTGCTTGTTGGATCACAAATGATAAGATCAGACTTCTAAATGCGGAAGGTTTCATAGGTAAAAACATCATTTCAATCTTTACGAAGTCCAAAGTTTGAACTCGATAATTTGAATAAAAATATAAAATTAAAATTAAACGAATTTGTCTAAAATTTGAGTTTTGTTTCTCTATTAGCACAAGAATGATGTTGCTACGATACTCTGAAAGCCACACAACATCATACAGATATCTTATGAATATTGTCGGAGATCTTGTGAAAAATAGGTATGTACTTTTATCAGTAAAATAAATGAAAATATATATACATTATCGACATCTTATCCAAGAGAACTCTCTGATTGGGCATGATAATATGAATTCTGAGAATTAATAATTATCATAATCATGATAATAACCTTGTCATCTTTTATTTTTATTATATGTTTGGCGTCCGAGTTTTACGAAATAAAATTTAAAATATACCACTATCGTATATTAAGCATTTACCTTCATTGGTTATAAGCACTCTCATTGTCAAAAAGCCCTCCTTACTGTCACGTATACGAAGTATAGAAAGAAAAACTTCTGTAATTGATCAAAATACGGAAATCCAGAGTTTGATGAATCTCCAAGTTTTAGGACTTCCTGCGTCCGAAAAATACATTTACGCACTTATTTTTACTGTGCAATATAACTCAGAAACGAGATTATCGGATCAAATGAAGGTTGTTATGTGGTCTTTAAACCAGAATTGTAGGTTTGTATCAAAATTTGGACAAAATACCTCTGCGGAAGGGCTGTCTGTTTGTTCACCATTGTGCATGTGAATACTATAAAACAAGAGCAACACGGGACACGTGCATGGAATTTGGCATATGGTTTTTGCATAGAACAGACCGCTGTCTCTATCCCCTGTACCCGTGACCAGACAGGTCACTGAACGGTTTGATGGGCAAGACACGGGAATTTTATTTAAGAAAAACAAAATAAACAAAAAGAAGGAAATATATACACTATGTACAGCACAGGCATTTTCACTTTTACACTATAAGTTCATAATAGTCTTTTCTTTCGAAGATGTTATACCTTTCTATTAATTGAAGGGGGGGGGACTGTCCGGTAATTGAGCTACTAATTTCAGCTCGCTTGAAAGCTGAAGGCTAGGGAGGCCGGAAAAGATCTCTGTTTTCGCTAATGAATTTGATAATCCCACGAATTTTATGCCTGGAGACGAGGTTATTGGCGATCCTTTTCAGCCATTCTTGTTCGAAGTTTGGCGCTGGCTTCCTCATATGCCAAGACACTGTATGAATACAACTCCGTGGCATAGTGAAGTGCTGTGCCAATTCCACAACAAAAACAATAATCGCTGTCAGACAGGTGAAACCTTTTGAGGTAGGCAGGGAAAGGTCCATGTTGAGAGAAGAAGATATGATTTTTTGCACAGAATTGTTAGATTCGCATTTCATTTTAAATGAAATCTCCGATTAGGGAGACTGTGTGATTCATATTTCTTTTCTTTTGCGTTTGGAATAATGGCGATTGAAGAAATTTATGTTGCAAAATTCATATTCGATTGTTTCATTTTCGCAAATAGGCAAGCCTTTAGTGCTCCATACATTTGAAATTAAGGAGAAATTCGAGTGGAGAATACACCTGCTGTTTCTGTAAATATCCTTTGGCTATTAGTAGTTTAAGATACAAATTTTCTTCTTTTAAAAAAAATTTATATGAGACATTAAATAAAGTGTTTAGTTTTTGTTATTAAAAATTCTAAATTCTTACATTCAAAATTTTTATTTTCGAAATTATTATCTGTTTCTGCAAAAACTTTATTTGAAGATTTATTTGTGAAATAAATTCATGTTTAATTGTTTGAAACTTTTCATAATTCAGACTTCTGAAATTAAATCATAGCATCTTTAATTCATAACATTTTAAATAATTTGCTGAATTCATATTTATTTGAAATCTGAAAGTGTGATATATATGTTGATTAGAAATTAAGACATCAGATTATTTATTCAAAAAAGAAGCCAGAGAATCCAATCACGATTCGGAATTTAGCACATCTTAAGTCTAAACATGCAACCTGCTTATGTTGCAGAACTTTAAAATGCGATAACTTCACACTGCCATTCATCAGAAGATTAAATAACAGTTTTGCCATAAAATATAAACTGCGCTGCTTTAGAAATAAAAAAAAATATATTCTTAAAAGTTATTCCATTTTCCTCCGAAAGAAAATGATAAATAACTCTACGGTACAAAGCGCTATATCAAAGAACATGATTTTTATTAGCGTTTAATTTTATGCAATATTGTATCGTACTTTACTTTTTATCTCCCTTTGTAACAGCCGATGAAACCAAGCGTGAATTAAACATATAAAGAAAAAATTTGCAAGAACATTCTCTTTTGCTTTTTACTTTGAAACTTATTTCATATTAATTTTTTGTATTTAACAAGTGAATATTAAATTTTAAATGTGATTTCTTTGTCTGGTATTGTGTTTCGGATTGGCATACGTATGCGGAGACAAATTTTGATTTCTTTTAATGGAATTTAGCATGATATGACAAATTAAATATCCTAAAGTGTTTTAATTAATTAAGTGTTACTTCATAGCTTAGAAAATCCGTTATATTTTTTCTTTCGGTTGTTTTAAGCTTTGTTTCATTTACTTCGAACAGTTGGATTGTTTGTTGGCGGGACCGTAACAATTTCTCTGAATTCAAAATTTCAATACTGATAATTTCATCATAGAAACTTTATGAATATATTTCCGAAATATTCACCGTAATTTAACATTAAACAGAAATTATTTGAAATTAAACGTGTTACAGTTGGGTTCGCAAAATGAAAGGACGATATACTTGCATTTTTCTGTTCTGTCAAAACTTTATTATTTTAAATTTTAAAAAATTATCTGATGTAGATTCATCTACAATATATTTCCATCAAGTTTAAAATACCTCGTAAGAAAATTTATTTTCATTAGTCTTTTCTTGATGTCATAATTCTAATCCTTCAACACTTGACGTGTTTAAAAATGTCTCAGATTTCTTTTTATGAATGATGAGACTTTTTACTTCAGACATAAGGTGTAGATTTGTTACGCTTAACGGTTTCTCCTTGGAATTTGATGCCGTGGTAGTAAACTAACATAGTTACCATCACTGGCTACTGCATCTATTTATTCAAGGTAACTTGTATTGGTACGACCACCACATACAGGAAGGCATGTACTAACTGGATCGTGCAGGAGTGAGGATATATTATGAAAAGCTAAAGAAGCTAACTCATAGTAACAATAACAACTTTTAATAACGTAACAAGATAAAAGTAAAGGTAAAGTAAATGATATTTAAATTAAGATATTGACAACAGAAACATAACTGATAACAGTGCTAGAAGAGACAGACGACAGATAATGTCCGAGTCTTTATACGACTCAATTCTTCTACTACGCATGAGCAAGACGGTTGACTGCGTATGCAGGAATACGCTGTTGCCACAGATCCATATTCTACGGACAAATCATCAGAGTGCAATAGAAATAACTAGAATAGCTATCAACAAAGAAATGAGAAACATTATCCAACAATGGAACAAACAAAGGAATAAAGAACTATTGAAGCAAGTAAAATAAAAAGAAAGAATCAAAAATGAAATAGCAAACAAACAATCATTAAAAAACAGCAAACAAAAATAAAACAAATAGTGATGGAGACAACAGTGAAACAATGGTAGTAAAAAATAATTACAACAGTAGACAATAATTGAAACAAATAAAAATGAAAGACAGCTTTAGATTAAATGAAAAAATGAAAAACGAACTACAAACTGCTCATTTTATTTTACTAAAAGGAAATATTAATTAAACTAAAATTTCAAGCACCCAAATTCGAAGTATATCTTGAATTTGGATGGAACATCGCAATAAAACTGCCGAGAGCTCAACAGATATGGTAAGTAAAAGAAATAATCATAAATTGTAAATATGAAATGACATTTAACTGTAATATTAAATTTTAAATAACTATAAATCTGCATTCCATTTTTTCTGCTATTATTATTACATATAATTAAATTCATTTCTAGTGCTTTAAAAGCTATTTAGCATCAATTCAATAAAATAAAGAAAAAATATAATTAGAGAAGTCAAAAGAAGGAAAATGTATTTGAATATTTGGATTCCTCTGAAACATTCCTTTAAAATCAGTCGAAGAATAAACTATTTAAAATATTTCAAAGAAGTTATAATAAATCTTTACAATAATTTATCAATCATTCAATTGGAATTTAAGAAAATACAAATTCTAGATTTGATAACGCGTTTCAGAATATCTCTGTTTCTAAAACTGTTTTGTCATCCACTTGAAACATTTTAAAAACTCAAATAAACCAAACTCACTAAAATTATAATTAAGATTTAATTAATTATGAAAAATTAAAGGAGTTTAGCATTCTGTGCTTTTACCTAAGCTTACATTCGTTTATTAGTGCTCACTTTTAACAGAATTGAGTAAGAGTATTTCATAGAAATTTTAATATTACGTACTAGAGGTAAACACAGCAGCCTCTAATTTTAGCAATCAAGCAACCTCCTAATTTCTGAATCACTCGAAAAATATTTATAATAAAAAGAAATTTCACCACCTTTCCATTCGGAATGTAAGGAGAAGAAGAAACAAATACGATTCTCAAGATTAAGTATAGATAAGCCCAAAATATTATATTATTTATTTTAATTCATCTCCGACTCCTATTAAACAGTAAACAGAAAAGCAAATAGTATTCTCAAGAAGCAAATCGATTATTTTCAATTCCTGTAAAGGATTCAGAAAGAGAACAACCAGGACTCATTTTCATTAAAAATAGAAATAACCTAACGCAGAAATTATAAGCAATAAAAAGTTGTTTTGTGATCTAAAAGGTTTTGTTGCAAAAACAGCCAATAATCTGGGATTTTCATCCTATCCTACAGATAGAATAAATTTATTCTTTTATTCAAAATCATGTAGAATGACGGAAAACTTCGGCGTAAGTTCCAAAAAGATATAATCGAGTTTCTGGACCCAATCTGGAAAGATTATACTTTCAAGAAAATATCAAAACTAGATTAGATGGAAGTAAACACGCACAACCAACCATGAACATGAAACTATGATCCTCCCTCTCTTTTTTTTCAGTGCGAATTAGATAAACAAATCTTTGCTTTCAAGTTGTATCAACAAAACATTGATTGTGTTGATAAATTGAAATTAAATATCTGCTTTCATAAGTGTAACAAAATGAAATGTCTTGATATTACCAAACTTATTCAGCTGATTTAATTATGCCAAATTCACCGCTGACTCTCCAACACATTGAAAACATTAAAACGGGACCATCTTTAAACAGAATTTTAAAAAATGAAAAATTGTTACATATAAGTCGTTTTATATGGCTTCAAGAAATATTTATGCCTAATCAGAAGAAAATCGAACACAGTGTTTGGTCGTGATTGCGTAAAAAGGAAAGTACAAACAGATGAAATGCCAAAAAGTGGATTAAAGCAGACCCCCACTTCGCTCGGGCAATTTTATTGGCGTGAATTTATTGAGCATCTGACACAGATTATTAGTCGTTAACTGAACAATTTTGAACGTTCAATCCTTTTAAGACAGAAGTTTTACCTCAAAAGCATTGGCGCTGAAATAGAACTCACACCAAAACCAGATATCGCCTGAGAGTTTTCATATATTTTGTAACATGACAGAAACACTCTTTTAATCTTGAAAGTTTTCATCCTTTAAGTTATTAATATATTTCATAATTCATTATAATATTCATTGGTGAGGAATCGTGTAATCATTTGTTGTCATATTCAGCACCTGATGGCGCCCCTTGTATTCAAACAAATCTAGATATGTTAAGTGGTTGGTTGATAATCCATTTGCAAAAAATGACTATATGTAATTGTCATAATGCAGAAAATAACTGAACAGAATTCCAAAACTTTAGCGTCTCAAGAAATGAGTTAAAAATTGATTACAAGATGTCATCATTACAGACATGAAACGTACAACAGTCAACAGGTAGTTTAATTGAATCCATATCCCTGAAAAAAGTTTAATCACTAATATTAATGTTGCCGTAGTGTGTGAATTCTGCTTCTGAAATTTGCTCGCTTCCTTGGACGATATGGAGGCAAGCGAGAGGAGTAAGCAGTCCTTTCACGTCCATTGCTATTTTCATTCCTCTGTTGTGTCGGACACGACTAATAATCCAACCTTAGAATCTTTACTTTTGCGCACTGTAAAGTTCACATTCTCATAGCACATCCAAATTTAATGGCAATATGACTAATTTATATTTACCAGCCCAGATATAATAATCCAGACCCTATAATAAAGAAACCAAGAATTTTAACTACTTATGTTTTGTTGTTCAAAATTTCAAATTTTTTATAGAAACTCTTTAACATTAAAAGTGGTATAGTTTCTTTTATAATTTTTCGAGTCTTAATACAGGATTATGCAAAAT
>BGPR01052128.1:0-10673 GCA_013235015.1 Araneus ventricosus
GTGGATCACCTAAAAGTTTCCAAATGGCTGCTTACCTTCTAAATTTGTTTTATTTCTTATTGACCTTCCTGGTGAATAGGTTTTAAAAGGGTGAATAGAAACTTATTATATTTTTATTGATGCTTGATTTCAGTAATCTTTTGTTCGGCAAGTTTCAGAATTTCTGCATTTATTATTTTTAATGACAGGCGTTCAAAAGGATTAGAATCCAAATGTTTCCTATATTCTACTTACGTTAATAAAAATAGGCAGTAGTGATTCACAAAGTAACCCTAAATCAGCCTGGAAAATCCTACTATATTTTTCTAGAAGGAACATTCGTATTTCGTCGTTTAACAAGTAACATCACCTATCTCAATTTTTTGAAATTTCGAAGAGGATAGTTTTTTAGTTATATTTACGTCCCCTTTTTGCAGCAACATGGGGCTATTTTGGGACGGACCTCGTAATTTTGAACCGCGGTCAGATGACGAGGACGACACCTGATCTGGCACCCTTCTTCAAGCTTCCGCACCACAACAACGGGAGGACATTTGGCCCGGACGGATTTAACGTGCACCAGACCCGCTTACACGGCGGTTCTTCGGTGGAATCGCGTTTCGAACCTGGAGTCCTCTAACCCGAGACCTTACCACCAGGCCACTGGAAAAGAATATGGAGGCCTTTCTAGGAGGGTGCCATTTTTTTTTTCTCTTGACCGAATCAGATCGGCAATAATTTAGCCCGTCTTTTGATGGCAATTTTCATCTCTTTTTTGATTATAGATTGAAAAGAACTATGGAATGAATAGGGGATAATAGCCTTTGTTACTGAAAATCCCCCCCCCCCCCGAATCAAATCAACCAGGTCACTGCGGCCTATTTCAAAGACGAAGAAAATACTAAATTTTTCGCAATTAATAAAACGAATATTTCTGAATTATTTTAACATCTGATATCAACATGGGGCCGCATATTCCAACCAGATGTGAAACAAAATTCAGAAATATTCGTTATTGGTAGCGAAAAATTGAGTATTTTCTTTCTCTTTGAAATATCAAAAAATTGAGATCGGTGGTGTTGCTTGTTAACCGACGATTTCATATGAAGAATGTTGTGCTGATTCCAAATTTTAGGAAATATGTAATTAACTTTAAATATGATGTTAAGTTTAAATACGTTCAAACGTATGTATAGAAACTTAAATTTTTTTATTTTTTAAACTGCGATGAAAACAGCTTACAGCGATGAAAACAGTTTCTTTTTTAATATTTTTTTTAACACAGAGCTTCTTAAATTTTATCCATTCGCTACTCTTTTTTTCAGTTCGAAAAATTTCCACGATCATAAATGATAACAAGTGTTTTACGCGCTCCCAAGCGCAAATTTTCGTTGGAATTTATTTTAATTCTATTTTCCACGATTTTTTTTTTATTGTTCAGTTGCAGTTGTGTGAATCTTTGTAAATAAAGGTAAGGAATAGTGGGAAAAGAATTGAAGAAATTAATTTTAAAGTTAAATTTTTAATTAAGACTAATTAGCAAGAAAATTTGTTTTTTAAAGTCCAAAGTATAATTAGCAAATTATTTTAGTAACTAAGTAATAAAATATTCAAGATTAACCTTTATTAGTATAATACAATTCAACGCAGGCCTGGATTATTAAATAGTCAAAGTAGGCAACTGCCTATGAGCCCCGCAATTTTAAGGGGCCCCAAGGCCTCAGAACTTTTTTAGCGGTATATTTCCAGAGTAATTTAATTTTTTACTTTCATTTAACTTACAGAGACTGTGCATTCGATTTTATTCAAATTAGCATCAAGTATCGTTTAAATTTTGGAATATTATTCTAACAACATTCCTAATTACTTACCCTCTGCTAGTTCTAATATTGTTTTGTAATTCTTAAAAATATGTTGCTTTATTATTTAAAAAATCTCCGATCCTATAATTAAATAGTGTTTAGTTCTGTCGAAAAAGTTTAATAATTTTCGTACTATTTTGTTTAAAATTATTTTTAAATTTTAATTTTTCTATACGAGAGATACTGAAACCAACTCTCTTGAAAGTGGCCCACAATTAAATTGTTTTGTTATGTTTCCAAAATTTGCTACTGAAATCTGCTTATACACAGAAAAAATTAAAATCAACAAAAATATCCGCTTTTGGAAGATGATTAGGCGACAAGGGGGCGCCAAAACTTGCATTATCTAAGGGCCCCTACAGGGCTTAATCCGGCCCTGTTTCAACGCTATAATAGTTCTAAGTAAACGCAATAGCTTGAGAAAATCGCAGTATACAGCAGAAAGAAGACTTACTTCCTACCCGCGGAAATAACGGGATAAGCAGTCAGAGGGTTAAATAAAAAACGGGGGGGGGGGAGATGCGTCACTGCGTTAAATTACATCTGCTTTATCATTGCAAAGAACTAGCGGTCTGCGATGTAAAGTGAAACCAACAGCGTAAACTTCCCTACAAATGCATACTTTTATTTTTCTTCCAGCTTTAATAGTTTCCCAGATAATGGGTCTCAAAGGTTGCCGCCATCTTGGATTTCCTCCCCCCCTTTTTTAGTTTTTCTTGAATATCTCGAAAACTATGCAATATTCAAATTACATGTAATTATATGACTTAACGAATTAAATAGTGTACCTTTCCCTACAAATGGATGCTTTGATTTTTCTTCAAGCTTTAATAGTTTTTTAGATAATTGCTCTCAAAGTGGATGAATTTGTAAAAAACAGGGTGGTCATCATTTTTGCTGTTTCAGTTTCCCTGACTTTTCCCTGACATTTCCAGGTTTTATAAAAAAATTCCCTGACTTTTTTCGGAAGTAGCCCATCAACCATAGAAAAAAAATCACATGCACATTGGCCATTCTAAGTATTCATTCAGGTCAGTATGGTTTGAATAAAAAAGCAAAATGTTTGAAAAAAGAACATTTATTTAAAACTTCTAAACAATAAACCATAAAATAACCAATACATCGTTACAATGAACAATTCAACTCTACCGCATTTTCCAGGTTTTTCTGATTAAAAATAAAAACTTAAAAAATCTTTAGGAGGATAGAAATCTCAATAAAAACATACGTTTCAAAATAAAACATAAAAAGGCAGAGAAAAAAATGTATGAAAGCGATTTTTTTTTACTGATGTTTATAAATTAAAACACAGAAGCATAATATTCTGTCACACGAATGGAATCGAATAGTTTGCAAAAGAAAAAAAAAACTTTTTATTTTTTATTCCAACCAACTTCCTTCAATATGGCTCAAAATGGACAATATATAAAGAGAAATAAATAAAACATCAAAGACAAAAAAAAGAGAGAAAATATAAAATTCGCGAAAATGGGGAAAAACCTGAATTTGCCATTTAAAATTAAATAAATAAAAATCTAATTTGATTTTTTTTTAAAATTATTGTGGCGTCAGCTCCCCTCTTGTTCTAATCCATCACTTTGCTAAATTTTAGTTATTAATTAAAATACTGGGGGGGCGTAAATAATTAAAAAAAAAAAAAAATTCCGAACATGCATACATAATACTAAAAAAAATTGTTCTTTTATATGTATGGGTAACGGCTGTCCCATACTTTGAATATCCCATAATTTATGAAAATGAACAGTAATCATAATGTTTCCCAACACTCAGATAAAAAAAAAAATACTGAAAGAAAATATTAGCACTAATTTCAAATACTTCATAATTCCATGAAAAGATCTCGAGAAATGGAAAAACAAACTAATTCTGGTATAACTCCTATTTGATATTAAATCACCATAAAAGCAGGCAGTAGTGTGGATGCTAACTTGTAGACAGATAAAAAGAAATTTACGATCTCGTAAGCTATCTGAATCTCTTGGACATATAGCCATATCCCGGTTCTTCTTCCACATCTGAGTGTGATTATACTATAGATTTTCATCTCAAGAAGTATCATCTAATTTAACTACCAAAAGGAACGCGATTCTGTTCATGTAGTCCAGCCAACGAAGGTCCAAAATGGGGGTGAAAAAACATTAACTCATATAGTTTTGAAAATTGGTACACATGTCCCTGAGGGGCTTATTATGAACATACTAAAAGATCCCGTTCCTGGAGGGTGAGTTCGCGGGGCCATCTTGGATTTCATCCCTCCTTTTTAGTTTTTCCAGAATATCTCGAAAAATATTCAGTTTTCAAATTATAATTGATTAAACAAATTAAAGAGCATAAAATTCTCTACAAACACATGCTTTTATTTTTTTTTTTAGCGTTAATAGTTTCCGAGATAATGGATTTAAAAATTTGCCATCATTTTGGATTTTATCCCACTTTTTTTAGGGTTAATTAAAAAAAAAAAAAAAAGCATGCGTTTGTAAGGAATTTTGCGCTCTTTAATTTGCTGACTACATGTTATTTAAAAATTGAATACTTTTCGAGTTATTCAGAAAAACTAAAAAAGGGAGAATGAAATCCAAGATGGCGGCAACATTTGAGACTCATTATCTGGAAAACAATTAAAGCTGGAAGAAAAATATAAGCATGCATTTGTAGGGAATTTTACGCTCTTCAATTTGTTAAATCAATTGTAATTTGGAAACTCAATAATTTTCCGAGATATTCTGGAAAAACTAAAAGAGAGGATGAAATCCAAGATGGCGCCGTGAACTTACCCCCCACCAGGACCAGGGACTTTCAATATGTTTATCAGAAGCCCCTAACGAACATGTGTACCAATTTTTAAAAATATATGATTTAATGTTTTTTTCAAACCCTTCGTTGACTGGACTAATAGCCGAAATTTCGGTCCCTCGGAAATTTAAATGTAAACACCTCGAAACTCGAGGTGTTCGTTTCCTGGCATTCGTTTTTGACTGTCAGTAAATGACTGACTTTCATTGGTTGCCAATGGTGCTTCATTCTATTTATGAAAAAAGATCAGAGAATTGTCGCTTGCAATAAGAATTATCAAAATAAAAAAATTCCAGGTTTAGAATCAATTTCCCTGACTATTCCCGGTTTTCCAGGTTTCCCGGTCGGGTGGCCACCCTGAGAATATTTTAGACAAAATGATTATGTGTTGGGATATTAAAAAATTTGATCAATGTACTGACCAATAAATCTAGCATAACCTTTTGAGTAGAACGATAAAACCTTGATATAGTTAAAAATTAAATATCATGAAAACAGAATCGCGATGTAAATATTGCAATGTGTCTAAACAATAAAGTCATTGGCTATGTATGTATTGATCAATATGTAATATTTCATTACTTTTGTAACATTAACGTAAAGGAATTTACCTTTGCCTTCCAGCTTGCCAAAAGGGATTTTTTTAGTATAATAGATATTCAAGTTTCTTTGTGAAACAATGAAATTAAAAAGCAAAAGCAAAAAACATTAAATAATCAGTACAAAATGACTGAATGCAATAAGAGTGTCTAACATACTTCAAAATATAAAATGATTTTTTAAAATTCATTTTAATCATAAAATGTATTCTAATATAATTTTTAAAAAAGAACCTGAAACATCGCCTTCATAATTTAAAATAATTTAAAGAGGTTTTACCTGTTCGAAAACTTAGTCCAGTAACTGCTCCCCAGTCCTGAGAAAATTTCATGAGTGTTTCATCAAATTTCAGGTTATGAATGTAGATGTCTCCACATTCCAAACCAACAGCTACGACATTTATTGCTGGTGCCTGGACATAAATATATACATAGATATAATTAAACCAACTTAAAGCATGGCACACTGACTCTTGAAACATGCAAGGCTTTTCAACTAATAAAATAAATTCATTTAAATGATATATGATTAAAGGAAAAAAATCAAACAGGGTTCTTACTGATTCTTTAAATTAAAAATCAAGGAGTATTTAAGAAGTTTTCAAGGAGTGTTTTCAAAATTTTCACATTTACGCATGAAAAAGGGTTCCTTTCTTAAAGTACGCAAAAATATTAGGGTACTTAAAACATTGCTAAGTTTTCCGTTGGGTGGCATTTTGAGCAAACTGAACAAATCCAGGGAGCATCCCTTGAATTCGAACGATTAGGAAATGGATGAAATATATATTTTAACTATCTTGCCAATGTCCTTGAACTCATCGATGTTTGACTTTCGAAGACAAATCCACGTTATTTTCATTGGAGGCTGGAGTGTCAGCTACAATGAATCATTCGATGGTTGGTTGTTGGTGCGCAAGGGCCATATATTTTTCGAAGGAACAATAAGATTACTTCCCAGGATTTGCGATGGGGTGAGGTAAAGGTCATGGGTGGGATAGGGTGACGTAATAGAGCCATTGACAAGTTCCAACTCACCACGTGGAAAAATCAGTGCAAAATACTGAATAATTGATATGGTGGAAATTTAGAATCCTTCTTATCGGTGAAACATAGCACACATTTATTAAAAGAAATGTTAAAAATTGAAAATCAAGCAACTTAAAAGGAGTAAAACCCAAATTCAAGGAGCTTCCATAGTGCTCGAAAATTAAAATCGTTTTCAAGGAGCGTATGAACCCTGTCAAAACATTACAATTAACTGACTTAATTATTTAAGTAAATACATCCTACAATCAGCACACCAATTATTAAATACGATTGGATTAAGTTCAGCAAATAAAATAACAGTTAAAACAAATTTCATTAAATTTAAAATGCATCATTTCTAAAAAATTTATCAGATGTTTACAACCTGTAAATGATTTTCATTAGCTATTTTATTTTCTTTAAAATTCATTTTGTCTCAACCTTGTATTGAAAAGCATGTTTCATAAAAAATTTCCCAACTTTAAATGAGAAATTAACAATAAAGTTTTCATGAAGCATGAATCAAGTCAAAGGATTAATTAACACTTTTGCAATTGATTTTTTAGAAACTGCATTGATTTGAATGTACTAGGATGCCCTGTCAGTCTCGAAAGGGTTAAAAGTCATATTACCTCATTCTTGATCAATAAAATCAGTTGCAACACAATTATTTGAGAATTAAAATTATAAATTAAAAAAACCAAAGTATGTAATACATATTAGGGATCAGGAAGAATAACATTGTATGTTTCTGCCTTCCACAATGTAAGTTTATAAAATAATTGACAATTTTTTAAATTTCCTAAATATATGGTAAACAAATAAGAAGTTAAAGAATATATATAAAATCTGATAAAAAATATATATATATATATATGGTAAAAATTGTACTAATAATCTGAACATCTTATTACTTGTTCTAGCACTGTTACAGGAGATCCCCAACCATCAAATGTGTAAATGAGCTTATTAGTTCTCAAATTCCACAACTGCAAGCATCCTTGTAGACTACCAAGTAGAATCTTATTCAGATATGTACTTGGATGGACAATTGCTGAGATAGAGATATTAGTGAAAGGTATCTCTGCTGTTATTTCTGAGAAAGAAAAACAACAATAAATTTCACACAAAAAAATCATCATTTTACCACGTTTTTATTAACTCGCTTTCTTGTCTGTCTGTCTGTCTGTTCGGTACAAATCTTGCGATCGATTTTAAACTAACTTCCCGATGAGCTGGAGACTTGAAACTTTAAACATAGATCAGAACTAGATGACAATGCATTATTAATTCGTTTGCTTGTCTGTCTGTCTGTCCGTTTGTCTGTCATTTCATATTTTGCATGACGCATCCGCAGTACGTTTTTCATTATATCTCGAAAACTATTAACATTACAGACTTGGTTCTTGGGTATATGGATGACCCATGGGATCATCGAAGCACCCCCATATTTTAGCCATATCTTTGCGCATGCGCAGTACATTTTTCATTATATCTCGAAAACTATTAACATTACAGATTTGATTCTTGGGTATATGGATGACCCATGGGATCAAGGAAGCACCCCCATATTTTAGCCATATCTTTGCGCATGCGCAGTACGTTTTTCATTATATCTCAAAGGTCTCTGCGTCACATAACTTTTTTTTCAGGAAAATAACAATTTTTTATTTATGATCAGGTGAAGAGAAACTGAAATAAACCTGAAATTTGCCACATGTCTCCGTCATAATCTCATCAAGATGTTTAAAATCGATTGCAAAATTTCACACACAGATAACTAAAAAGGAGAAAATAATTATTTAAAAAAATAAAAATTTTAATAGACCACGTTCTTAAAACGGACTAAAAAGTATAAAATAATTTCTTCTAGCCCCATACAGATTTATAAACCCATACAGATTTAAAACGAAAAACGTGGGGTGCATGCAATATTTAATAGTAAGGAGTGTAGGGAGTAGCTGTCGTTGAGAAAACTCACACAACAGTTCATATCATTTCCATTGCAATAAAATTGTTAGTGACTGAAATAAACTATTTATACATCAATTATCTATTACATGCGCCCCACGTGTTTCGTTTTAAATCTGTATGGGTTTATAAATCTGTATGGGGCTAGAAGAAATTATTTTATACTTTTTAGTCCGTTTTAAGAACGTGGTCTATTAAAATTTTTATTTTTTTAAATAATTATTTTTCTAAATAAGATGTGCCATTTTGTACTGAAGTATAGTTACCTTCAGCTTTTATATCCCATACAATAAGTGTACTGTCTTCATACACTGCAATCAAATGAGGTCCAAATGGCAGAAGCAGCAGCACATTCTCTTTGGGACCTTTATACACATGTTTTAGCTGTAAAATCAAGAAAAGTTTAAATATTAACAGATTTCCTAGCAATCGATATATAAATCATCCTCTTTTTATAAGAGTAAATAATTACATTATTATATTTTTTTCTGACTGAATACCATTTTACATCATAGAAATAAAATAGACTACACATTTTAAAATAAATGGGAAAGTGTGATGTGCTGTAATTTTATTACTATTAATATTAAACAAGAAATTACAGCATTTCATAATTTAAAACACTCAAACAAGTACAATATGTGAGTTATAAACACTTACGCAGCCCGTTTAACAGTTTTATGTCAATTGCCCCTTATAAAATTTGTTACACTATAGTGTTACAAAATCGTCTTGTGGGTGTATGTGAATGTAGTCCAATAAGCAGGATTTAAAAAAATAAAGCTCTTTATTTTACAAATATTCTAAGCAAAGAAACGTAGCACAAGTATTAACACAGCACTAGTAAAAATTCACAACAGAGACTATCAATAAATCTCAACACAGCGCTCAAAGGTTTCTTGCTAGCTCACCAACTTGCTTGCTGATCAAAATTCAACCGCTTTTCTTGGCTTGAGAGATTGCTTTTATATTTTTTCAACAGTAAGTGACTTCATTACGTAGGAAGTGACGTAATCTCCAGAAAGTTCGTGAAACCAGTAGAAATAGGTTGAAAGTTCGGGGTCCTTCTAGAAAATTCTTTCTGTCGTCAACTTCGCAGCCAAGTCGACAAAATGGTCGCCAAGATTAGCATCTCAGGGAAACAACTTTATAGCTTTGTAACATTGCTCCCCTCTTCAAAGACTGCACATCCCAGCAGTCTTATTACATAGAACTATGATCAGTGACCCTGTATGGAGCTAGCCGATTTATATGGATGACTTTTGACTTGGCATTGGGCGACCTCTGTACTCTGTGGACAACATTGTTCAGTTTCTTGAACAGTATACGGTCCTTCCCAGTTCTGTTGTAACTTGGGACTCATGCCTCTCCATCGCTTCGGGTTATACATCCAGACTAGATCCCCGTCCTTAAAATGGTGGTCTGTTGCTCTGGAGTTGTAACGAGTTTTCATTCATTCACTGGCCAGTTTAATTCACTCTCTGGCAAACGCAAGTACGCTTTCCAAACGTGACGCCAAATTTTTCGTGTATTCATTCAGTGAGGAAAGTGTTATATTTGGTCGTCCAAAGAGAATATCACAGGGCAATCGTAGCGCTCGACCAAAAAGCATTTCCACTGGACTCGATCCGGTAACCTCATGTTCTGCACTCCTATAGGCCAAGAGAAAGAGTGGCAAATGTGCATCCCAATCCATCTGGTTCCTCGAAACAAATAAAGACAGATGATTTAAAATCGTTCGATTACATCTCTCACCATGCCATCGGATTCGGGGTGCAACGCAGTCGTTCGGGTTTTCAGAATTCCCAAAAGATTGCAAAGCTCAGTAAAGAGGGCAGAATTAAAATCTGTACCTTGATCCGAATGCAATATCATAGGCACGCCATAACATAAAATACAGCTTCATACGAGTTCTTCAGCTACAGTCGGGGCTTCCTGACCTGGAAAGGGAATTGCTTCAGGCCACATGGTACTAGGACATATTAATACTAGAACATATCGATTGCCTTTTTTGTTATTAGAGAAGGTCCTAGGGTATCCAAAGTCATTCTTTCAAATGGTGTGCCCACATTATAGCGCTGCAAGAGACCTTTAGTCCTTGTTTTAGGTCCTTTTCGGGCTCCGCAAGCGTGGCATTCTCTACACCATTTTTCAACATCCGTACGAAGTCTATCCCAATAAAATCGCTCTCGTGTTTTACTTAAAGTTTTCATGACTCCAAAATGTCCTCCACTTGCGCTATCATGAGTCTCTCACAGAACTTCTGGAATTCTACTCTTTGGGAGAATTAGTTGCCATCGACAGGAGCTTCCATCATCACTCTCCCACCTACGGTATAGAATGTTAGCAATAATATGCTTGCTCCAAGTTTTGCTATCTCTATTTTAATTAGGAAGAGAAATATTTATCTAAAGTTGTTTAC
>BGPR01052129.1:0-10673 GCA_013235015.1 Araneus ventricosus
TTAAAACTGGATATTAATGACAAAGGTTATCGAATTTGAACACTTGAACATTTTTTTAATGTACAGTCATAGAGAACTAATTATAATGAAAACAGAAGTAGTAGAATTTTTTGCAGTTTATTTATCATCAAAACAATGTAATTTACTTTCTAAGAAATAACACTTTCAAGTAGAAAAAATAGCACAACAATTGTTTCACTGGTCATAAGGAAACTTGTTTCCCAGATTTAACCAACAATTTCTTTAAGCACGATTATAGCAAAAGTATCTTTTCAATTCTTAAATTCAACCAGCATATAATTGTATGAACCAATTATGACATTTTATGCCCTATATCACTTTTTCTTCTGCATTTGTTTCCTCATATATGATACCATTCCACGTAGCCCTAGTTTTTCTTCTTTATGAACTAATATTTTATGTCTTTATTGTACCTTTGTTACTTTTTGTTTTTGATTGTTCCACTTCCATTTATGAAGACTACTAATTATTGTAACTGCTTTTTGCGGTATTCCTCTAGTTCAAGATAATTGTCCCATTGATTTAAACAGTCCAATTTAGGCAACTATTTCTGGTCCAATCTGAGCAACTTCCGGACAACAACGAAAACAGTTGATTTAAAGAGTCCAATTTAGGCAACTATTTCTGATCCAATCTGAGCAACTTCTGGACAACAACGAAAACAATTCCCCATACCTTTTATTTCATCTACAGGGGTAGGTCATAGTCTCCATACACAAATGGCGAAAACGGTGACTAAAGTTAATTTTATTCGTACAAATGGTATTATGATAATACAGGACATGTTCCACATATTTCCCTTCCATGTCGACACAGAATGGCAGTCGCTCTAACCAATTTTCACTAGGAACATTCTCATGCTTCTTCAGTGTCCACTCACAAAACTCTACCCTACGGTCAGGGTCGTCCTCTGTCAGATGTTGTAACATCTGCAGCTTGTATTGGTGCCATTTCGACAGTTAAGGAGCGCCTTCCGATGTCTCTTCCACTTCATGTCCGCCACACTGTTTAAATAACCAAAAGGTTATAGTCGCAGAGGCATGAAGTGGTGGTCTGTTCTGTATTGATGCCACTCCGCAAAATGCGCATGACAATGCTTTGGCTGATTCGCATTTGCGCCGAGAGACGTCGGGTCCCTTTTGATGAACTTCTGGCCGTCACTTTTAGCACCTTCATTCTGTGTTGACGTGCCTTTATCTTTTGCCATTTTTAGTCTTCCAGGTCTGCTTGCATTGGTGACGGAACCTATCTTTTTGAATTTCATGATAAGTTTTGTCATGGGTCATCTGTGTTCTGTGCATTGCATTGAAAGTACTATATGACGGGTGGTACCCCTCCCAGCCAACAGAAAAATGTCAATCCGTTCTTCACCTTCCTCAAAACGAAAAAGAAATTAGCCACTGTTTTCACCACTTGTATGGAGACTTGCGACTTACCCTGTATTATAATAGTCATTATAATATATTAGCTGGTACACCCGGCGTTTCTCGGGATAAAAATGTTTTCACGTCTAATTACTTATAACGCTTTAAACTTAATTAAACAGTTTCTGGCAGCAACGACTTTCTTTGATTTTCGTCAACACTCCAGTGTTGTCTGGCATCCTCGGCCAGCAGCAAAACTCCTCCAATCTTTTTCTCTGCGGAGTTTGAGCCACCTGGCCACGAATCTAGCCGTCCTTAGTACGCATTTTTCCTTCCTCATTATTGATTACTACAGCAACAACTGAAGCTCTTTCATATCTTGGTTTTTATTGCCATTCTCAGGAGTGCAAGTCTCTTCTTTTTGGTGTTTGTGTGACTGAAAAAACCTACTCGCTGATATTGTCCCGTCACCAACTTCACAACTCTTTCTTCTACCGTTAAGCTGGCTTCCTACCATTAGTTCTGAACTGCACTAAATCTAATACCAAATTTGATGAGTTATCACTTGTGAATATTCAAGTTTGGCGGCAGTATTGTGCTCTTAAGCCAAATAAAAATTTGAATAAGAACTTGGCTTTCATGCAATATACAAAAATTAAAAGGGTTTTCAATTTTTAATCTTAAAATGGCAGGAAAGCATGAGATTAAATACTCGAAGAAAGAATGAAAATCATCGCACACACATAAAATATCTGTTGCCACTTTTGATATAAATACAAAAAAATATTACTTTGAAGCAGGTGCGATAAAATAATTCAGCAATGCGATGAATACTAAAGTGAAAATTCTGCTTTGGAGTTAATTTCCCAAGAAAACAATTTATACTATCACCACCGTAACAATTACAAAAGAGCGTGAATAAAAGATTTGGTGAAATAAAGAGATTGGTTTGAATTTTATTTATAACAATAAAAACATTGTTATGAATTATGTTTGACAACATATCGAAAAATTAATTAAAATTTATCAAAATGTCTCATGGAAATAAGATATGTGTCATTGAAAGGCTAATTTTTTAAACTCTAATATGGTGTTGAAATAGTTTTTTGAGAAAAACGTATAAATTTAAGGTAATTTTTAAATAATTAAACTTCTAATTAAAATTTTGAAAAACCCTTTCTTAATGAGCATCTACTACCCAAAAAGCAAACACCCGCCAAGTTTCAAATTTCTAGTCCCATTAGTTTGGGATATTCGGTTATGAGTCAGTAAGTCCCTTTCTCTTTTATATATATAGATTGTATGCAAGTTTCGGCCCGGCGATACAATAAAATATTTTGCTACTTACTTTGAAACAACTTAAAGATTTTCAAATCTTTTGTTAAAGTATTTAAGTGATGATATCTAATTGTAAGCATTTCTTTTTTAACTGCAACCCCGTAGAGTTTTCACTAGAAAACTATTCCATAAACCACATTTACATCATTGCAACATAAGTCGTTTATTTTACAGCAAAGATATTTTGTAAAATGAAATTACGATATCGGGTCAATACAGGCGATCTACGGTTCAATTTCGGCAACTCTGCCCTATATAACAAAATTTCATGCAGAAACTACAAAAATATCTTGCATATCTTCTCTTTAAACGACTGAATCTACAATTTGTTATAGATCTCCAATTTTGAAAGTAAAGACTCCAAACCAAGTTTCATTAACTTATTTCGTTGCATTTTCGAGACACCGATGCACTCTACCCTTCGACGGATCTAACCCAAAATCTGACGCTTATATACTATTTTAATGTAAAACTAGCAAACAAAAACTCATCCATTAATTTTATCTCGTTTGGAGCTTTCTCATACACACGGATAGACAGACATATACAGTTAAAAGTTGATAGATTCGGTAAAAAAACAGCTCTAGAATTTTGTCATAAAATTATATACCAAATTTCACTTACTTGCTGTTGCTTGAATTGTCGTCATATGCACACCGGCAAATAGATAGATAAATTTCCCATAGATGCATTTCACTCAAAATTTGATAGAAATTTATAATTTGTTATTAAATGCAGCATGCCTCAAACTCATTCGTCTTTGTTTCGTTTATAAGTTAAAATGTTCGTAGATAGATAGACAGATATACCAATAAAGCCTAAATTAAAAAAAGAAAGTAATACAAGCAATCCTATAGTATTTGAAGTAAACGAAATTCATGCAGCAAAAACAAGGAATCCATTCTAGTTCACTTTTTCAAGGGCTAGAAACTATTCGAAATGGATTCAAAAGAATATTTAAGGAGTTTTCTGTAGAAGCAGGTCTATTTTTCGCCAAGAAAAAGCTTCTCATATCCCGAACTCCCCAAAAAATCAACCAGGAGCAAAACCATAAGAACAAACATCAAAAGAAAAAGGAAAAAGCATTAAACACGCTAATAAGAGCAACAAAATACTAGCCGTCAAGCTTAATTAATAAGCTTTCATAAGGTAAAAGACGTAGATGGTTCGTAGATGGACAGATAGACGCATATATAGCAATGGGCTTTCTGACCTCATGGAGTTTTAAAACAACTAGAAGATTTGTGCCCGTCTAAGACGGGTTTTTAGCCCTCCAAACATATCTCATATCCCATTTTCACAGATTTACTAACGAAAGTTATAGTAGAAAATCTCATTTCCATTGGCAGAGTGCTTAAGAATTTAAAAATAAACTTGAAAAACAGAACTAACGAATCAATTGACACTAACCTTCATTTAATAATAACCTTACCTTTAACAATTACTTTCGTTCCGTCCGAGTAAAAATATGGCAAAATCCACTAACAGAAAAAAATACCAAATACCAAATAAATAAATACTGAAAGAAAATAATAAAACTGTTAATGCGGCTCAATTTATATATAAAAACCGCCATGAATCAATTGCCACGAACTTTCGTTTTCATAAATAACCTTATCGAGGCAAAAAGAAATGAAACATATGAAATCATTTTATCGAAATTTATTCCAATCCAGTATGAATAATAATAATAAAAACTGTCTAAGTTCTTTGACGTCATAACAGAAATCGGATTTGTGCGTTCGTTAATGACGGAGAGCAAAGGGGCGTGTTTATTTATAGGCGTAGACAGATTGTCTGAGTCTGTTTGGCACGTAGCCAAGCCAAACCACGTGACAGCGTTACCGGATCAGTGAGAGACAGATCTGGGCTATTATATTAGCAATGAGAGTCATCAATATCTCTTGTATGAATTTTTTGACGATCTCAAAACTCTCCGATCCAACTCTTAGTATTCGAGAAAATAAAAGATATTTTCAACACTTAGAATCGCATTATCTTAAATACTAAGTAACCATTTAAATTAACTTAAGATACCAACAACAATTTTATTTTTAAATTAATGTATAACTGTTAAAAATCCATTGGGGGGGAGGGAGACCATGAAAAGGGAGTTAAAACAGAAAGAAGTACTGCCTCGGATTCTTATTCAGTTATGAAATAATCTCATACAAAAAAATGAACAACGATATTTTTCTACTTGAAATCGAAATAACCATTTAATTTTAAGCAAGATAGTATTTTCCATTTCTTTGCTTTATGAGTAATTTTTAAATATAAAATTTTCGTACTTCGTCCGAGAAAAATAAGTTTGCTTTTAAATTCAATTGCACGAACATCCTTTTTATTGCAATGATCATTACAATACGGGACTCTCTTTCAATTCATTTAAAACTTGATAATCACAAAGACTTTCAAAGAAATAAAATGATTCGAAGCAAAATATTACTTTTATGCATTCCTTGTATAACCCTAACACGGATATCATGGATGCGTTTCTTATTTAATTAGACATGGAAACATAGCGGAAGTAATAGTCAGTGACTGTTAAAGTTAAGTCGTCGGAACTTCTTTTAAAATGCATAAAATTGAAATTCCTTTCACTGGAATAATTTATTTTCCCTCATTATATGGCCAATAAATGTAGCGGAAAAGAGGAAGATGATTATTAACAAGATTTGAAAATGTTTATAAAAATAATTAACGGCCTTATCGTTCCTTTAAGATTTCACACGTGACTGAACAAATTTAAATACTTCTTTAAACGAAACAATTGCAAGTTATCTTTATATTCGCGTAATGAGATGTATAAAACGAGCTAAAATTAGCCTGACTTTTAGAAATTTAGATTTCAAAAATGTCTAGTTTTTTTATTATTGGCTGAGAACATTTTCGTGATATAATTTATTATGTAATAATTTATCTAAATATAAATTTAAATTATTTATTTCTTTAAATTGAACTTTTAATGAATAGCTAAATTCTTTATGCTTCTTGATATTTTTTGTATTCTATTTAAGCTTATCTCTTGGTTTCTGTTTCGTTGCACTAAAAATGCGAATTATTATATTTATAAAAATAATTGCGGTCTTATCGTTCCTTTAAGATTTCACATGTGACTGAACAAATACTCCTTTAAACGGAACAATTGCAAGTTATCTTTATATTCGCGTAATGAGATGTATAAAACGAGCTAAAATTAGCCTGACTTTTAGAAGTTTAAATTTCAAAAATGTCTAGTTCGTCTAATGATCGACTGAGTATATTTTTGTGATATAATTTATTATGTGGTAATTTAGCTATATATAAATTTACATTATTTATTTTCTTAAATTGAACTTTATTGAACAAATAAATTCTATATGCTTCTTGATATTTTTTGTATTCTATTTAAGCTTATCTCTTGCCTTCCGTTTCGTTGCACTAAAATGCGAATTATAAATTCGAATTATTATGTTTATAAATATAATTGCCGGTCTTATCGTTCCTTTAAAATTTCACACGTGACAGAACAAACTTAAATACTTCTTTAAACGGAACAAATACAAGTTATCTTTATATTCGTATAATGAGATGTATAAAAAAGCTAAAATTAGACTGACTTTTAGAAGTTTAAATTTCAAAAATTTCCCAGTTCTTTTTATTGCCGTCTGAGTAAATTTTCACGATACAATTTATTATGTGATAATTTAGCTATATATAAATTTATATTATTTATTTTTTTAAATTGAACTTTATTGAACAGCTAAATTCTTGATATTTTTTGTATTCTATTTAAGCTTATCACTTGGCTCCTGTTTCCTCCACTAAAAATTCGAATTATAGATTAACTGAATGGATAAACCCACTTTTAAAGCTTTACTGAGAAGTTTTTGGGAAAAACATATTTTCAGTATCATATTAAATAGAATATTATAAATAGCAGTTTCATACTATAAATACAGACGACAGCAATTTCTATACAGGTGTTAGCTTGAAATCATTACGGATTTTAGTTTATGAGCACGCAGACACCATTGACTGTCTAATAAAACAACATGATGTTGCAAGTCCTACAAATTTTAGTTCTGAATTTTGAAAATTTGGTTCTATATCATGTCTCTATGCAAAAATTCCGGAATTTCCCATTCAGTAATATGGACTACGTTAGCTTATTCGAAGTTCGAAACCTAACTACATCGAAGATCCACTGTGTTGTATGTGGGACCGGTGCACATTTAATCTCTAGTCGCAGTTAAAATGACTTCTTGTTCGTCTGAGCTGCATATTTTTTATTTATTGCTCACACCTAACAGGCTGAAAAGTTTGCCACGAATAGAGAGAGTGAAAATTTCAAAATAACATACTACAGCCATCTTGGGTGAAAAGTAAACATAAAAATATATATATTAAAGAAAAATTAAATAATATTTCAAAAATAAATAAATAATATCCATGTAACACCACTCAACACGATTGAAGACTAAGGGTGCACACAGAAGGAAACACGAACAAAAGACAACCCAGTAGTCTTAAATACAGTTTAGAGAAAAAATATGTTTGGTATGCCAATCACTGGGATAGTCTGTCGCAAATGGAATCAATGATCTTTAAAATCTTCAGAATTTTATAGATTATCATCCTTCATTAAATCATTTTTATTAAAGAATAAATTCTTGTACATTTAAGCTTGAAAAACTGGAGATAATCATAAAAGAGTATGCACTTTTAAGATTAACTCCAGATTTATCCAGAAGAGAATTTCCTGTTGACAAAGTCAAAAAATAATAATCTGCGTTTCCTAGTTTTCAACAGTTACAGATTGGTGAATCAAAAGTTTAAAAACACTTAAACTAATAAGGAAATGGTTTGTGCCCAATTAAGAGATATATTAAAACTTTTATATCCACGTGCTTGATGAATCCCCTGATTCCTCTCACCAATTCTGTGTCATCTTTATCACAATATTTGCCCAATAATAGAAGACATCGTTATCCCAATATTTTCCTAATAAGAAACATATAATTATCCCACTATTTTTCCATTAAGAGATGACATTATTCCAGTATTTGTCGCAGTCTTCTCTTATTGTTAAAATATTGGGATGGCGATTATACAGAATCAGTCTTTTCATTTTTGAGTTAACCCAACTGTTATATCCCCCAACCATCCCTCAGAACAAAAAAGTCCCAACCTTTATTCACTCGCGTACCCCTTGGTTAGTCTTTTCATTTTTGAGTACCCCCTACTGTTATATCTCCCAATATATAATTATAATCGCATTTAGCATCTGTAAACGAACATAATTTTGTGCAGAATAATTTGTGAAATCTAATTTATTTCTAATGCAAATGTTTTCCAAGCTGGAATTTTTATCCTATCAAAAGTGAGGCCAATTGCTCCATAATTTTTACATCGGATTATGATTTTCTTTGTCAAATTAAATGAAAGGTGCATCGTAAATATAAAAACGTCAATAATTGTTCTATGAAACTTGTTGAAGCAAAATTTAATTCTTCTCTACATGCGGATGATATTAATAATTTTTAAGTTAATTCAAGTAGTTGGAGCTTTATTTCTGATTCATTCATTTCTGGTTTTTTAATACTTTTTATCATTTCATCCTTTGTCCATATCTATAAAAATGAGTCATTGTTTTTTAAATTTTAAAACGTATCAACATTATGGCACGAAATTTGTACAGTAAACTGAAAAACGTCAAAAATTGTCCTCCATAGAATCTCAGGTATTATTTAAATTATTATTTATACTAACATAGCAAATTAAAATTTTGTACAAACAATAAACTGCAAAATCGGGAAAACTGATTGTTTTAAATAATACAAATAAGGAAATATTTGTAATGGAACTGATGAGTTTATGTATTATTTAATCAGTTTGGATAAACAAAATTGTACAGTCTATTATGAACTGTACGAAATGGTATTAAGCGTTTATTTGAAAACTTCTGTAGACGAATTAGAATAAATGATCTGAACAAAACGCTAATCTAAACAGCATGCTTTTATCTCCAGGCGTTAAGAAACGAGTTCGAAACAAAAAACAAACAACAAGCTCCTAAAAGTTATTACGCATTAGTTTCCTTTCTTGAGCGTTTTTGTATCCGGATATTGAAAAGTTGAAAAATAAATAATTTACTTTCGAAATTGGGCTTTGTGCTCCCAACCCCTGCTTGGCTGGCCGGATAATTATAGCAGTTTTGACGAGACATCTGGTTTTCAACACACCTCCTAAGGCGCAGGGTACTTCTCTCATAAATTTCCCTTGCGAGAAACCGATCGTAATTCTCCTAAACGATCTGCTTTACGCGCAAAGCTTTCCGAGGCACAGTTTCCCGCATCCAATCTAAAAATAATGCAGCCGTTTCGCCGGCCATCAAAATCGAGCATGAAACTGCCTGCATGACTTTTGGTAAGTTAATGTCCTTTGTAAAATTCTTTCAGCCCTATGGTCATTTTATAGCTTCTTTCGGTTCTGAAATGATTGTATCCAGACTGTTGGAATTTTACAACAAAGAAGCAACAGCATTTTTAAACGTTTCGTAAGGTGCTGCAAACACTCTTATGTTAGAAAATTTCGAATTGAATTTCAAAATTTTGCAAACGAAATTAGATTTCAGAATTTTGCGAATGAAATTAGATTTCAAAATTTTGCAAGCAAAATTAGATTTCAAAATTGTTCAAACAAAAAATTAGATTTCATAATTTTGCTAGCAAAAAATTAGATTTCAAAATTTTGCAAGCAAAATTTAGTTTTTTTTTTTAGTTTTAGTTATATTAACGTCCCGTTTTGAGGCAACACGAGGGCTATTTTGGGACGGACCTCGTAATTTTGAACCTCGGTCAGATGACGAGGACGACACCTGAGCTGGCACCCCCCTCTCCAAACTTCCACGCCACACCAAGCAAAATTTAGATTTCAAAATTTTGCAAACAAAATTAGCTTTCAAATTTTGTTTGCTTTGAATTTTATTTGATTTGCCTTATTTAATTATCTTCCTTTAAATGTTGTTTAGAAATTTGTAATCAGCTTCCTTCCAAGTGCATGCTTTGAGATATAGTAAGATTATCAGAGGTGCCGGATTAGCTGGACAGTCCCGAATTTCGGCTATTTGTCTTGGATTTCAAAAGTTCCCCGTAGTTGTTCCATATTTGATTTAAATGCCCCGGTTTATCCTAAATTTTACTATTAATCAAATAGGGCATATTAAAAAATAAAGCACAAATTAATTAATCTTTCAAGAATTTCTTATGCACATAAAGTGAGCAGAACTCTCCATTTTCCAGTGTGCGATATTCTAGTCTTTGTCTCTTCCAGAAAATTTACTTGCATTGAAAAAGTGTCTCGTATTATAATCAAATGTCCTGGATTGTCCTGCTTTATACTTATTAGCAAATAGAATTATTAGATTGCATTTTTATAAAAACTAGCTTCTGAAGAAATAATCCTTCCCAACTTTTATTATACATAAATAGGGTCTTCTAAATATGTGTAATATAGAAGAATTTGCCTATAGCATGAATAGTAAAAACAATTGCAAAACATTTTAATTATGCTTGTTTAAATCTTTCTGCCTTTTTTTAAAGGTTGGGTAATTATTTATTTTATTATCTCTTATTTTTTAAGCATAATTTTTGGATTTCGTCCATTCGTTTCTACCAACCTTACCCTTTCCACTTGCCAGATTCCCGTATTGTGCGTTCGGGTTTCAGAACTTCCAGAGAAATCTGGTCACTTCAGATATAAATGGTTTTACATAGCAAAATATATTCTAGGATGCAGTTTTGAATAGATACCACAAAATTCTCAGAATGGTAATTGATTCCTGATAGCACAACTATATATGTATGATTGGAACTGTATTTTATTTTTACAATTTACGGCTGGTCACATGCATTAATTCTTTTGCATTAATTAAGACAGAATTTACAGAGGTATTAAAGTTCCACG
>BGPR01052131.1:0-10672 GCA_013235015.1 Araneus ventricosus
CTCCAAACTACTGATCTGAAGTTTCAAAAACACCAAATATGTATCTTTGCAAAAATTGGAATTTTTTCTGAAATAAAGAAAATTTATGAAATTAAATAATTCAAAACAAAAAGTGAAAATTCTTTGATACTAGTTTCAAGCAAATACTCTGGCCTCCAAAATTAAGTCTCTAGTCGACAACAAAAAAAAATGGGACACCTCTGTAACTCAGGTATTTATAGTCACATCTTCAAAAAACTAGTGTCAATGTTAAAGACTCAAGGGGACAGGTTTATTCAGATTGACAGAGTTAATTAATTGTTATCTCGAAATTTTTTCAATTATGCCCGATCTTTTTTCTTCTTTTTGCTGTATGGATTCAAAATTTTTTTCATAGAGTTCTAATGATAATTTTTGAGAGTTATATGGTTTAAAAAATGACTCTTCTAATGTTAAACGAGTCATAAATGTTTGATAACATCTCGAAAATTATGCATGCTTCTCAAAATTTTTTTCACTCACTAAAACAACATAATCTTCCTACATAAAGTTATAAAATAAATTCATAAAGAAAATGAATTTAAGATTGTTAGTAAATTTTTAAACAGGAGTCTGAAAAAAAAGAGAATTGTAACATAGTAAAATTTTTACATGAAAGTAAAGCCAAGATACTAAAACGTAGGAATCCTTAAAATATGGGTATAAATATAATAATTTTCGAAATATTTGCAAAAAACCAGCAAAATCCACACAGGCGAAACACCCACTTGTTGAGGGACTGTATATTTTCTATTCATGAAACACGAGCTTTAAGTCATTATAAAATTGTGGTTCAAAAAATATTTTTGTTTTCAGACAACTGTAATATAAATTCTTCCTTTTTTTCAAAATTTTTTTAATCAATTGATATAAAATTTGTAGAATTTCTTATAAGAAGAAAGAATACATTAAACTGTTGAAGTGTGATTTTTAACAAATTATTTATACTTTATTTTCTTTCTTTCCTTCTTTGCCAAGATTTAATTATCAATGGCTAGTTGTGCAAATAATGCATATTTATGATTTTTTAAAATAAACGTTAATATAATATGTAATTTTATCGCACCAATTTTCGGTTTCTTTTTATACTTCTCAATGATTCAGAAGCATTAATTTTCAATGAACACTGAATCTCTTTACAAGATTTGGGGATTGAAATAGTGATTGTTATTTTATTATAATATTTTAAATAAAAAAAAAATGGGAAAACTTATAAAAGAATTACCTAATTGTCAATCACTGTCATTCTCATTCAAATTAGACAATAAAACACATTTTCTCATTGCATAACATTATTGAACAAAAATTACTAAAATAATATTTTAAAAAGCAAATTCTATAGCCTTAAAACAACTATGCTGAGAAACAAAGGATATATTCGTAACTCATATCTGATGCAATTTTGCTAATTGTATTCTTTGGGTTCGAATGGAAATCTCCAGTGCGTCAAAAGCTCATAGTAGATGAATGCTGCCTGATCCTTTTCCAATAGTTTTTTTCCCCTTTTTCATTAACTGTCTATAAGTATGATGATAAAACCATATACCAAATTTCATCCATCTAGCCATTTTTGAGTCATTGCACCCACATGCACGTGATCGGATAGACAGATTTCCTCCCAAACATAGTAAAAATCTACTATTTTGGTGTAAAGACCACATACCAAATTTCTTTCCTCTACTCATTCCATTTTTGAGTTATCGCATTCTGAGACTGAAGGATCCAATTCCAAATTATTATTATTTTTTTGCTACAGTGAGGTCTCAAACGTGAAGATTCACCAAAATCTTCAGATCGAATTGTTTGACAATTATGATACTCTGTATACTTTGTAAACTAGAAAATAAACCATAGTGGTCTCCCCAAAACTTTCTCGTATCCGTCCTAACGCAAGTGGGGAATAAATACATAGAGTGGCACTAACATAGATGATTTCCCTAACACATGTGGGGGAAAAAACAATCCAAACTGAAATAAAACACACCAAACATCCTTAATACAGGTGGAGAAAATAAGGCAAAAGGCGGATTCTCGCCAATATACAAATGGTCTTGCGTAAGGTTGAGAAAATCATTATGCAATTTGAATGCTTTTTTTCAACCAATTGAAACCAAAATTGGACACAGATCTACAATTAAGATAAGACCACATATCAATTTTATTTATCGTTGTAATAGGGTTAAGGAGTTATCGTGTACAAAAGTATACTATTATACAGACCAACAGGCTGTCAACCCTTCAACAGATTTAGTACAAAATTTGACATGAACTTACAATCCTGATGATAAAACTGTGTACCAAATTTCATCTATCTAGCTATTTAAGTTTTTGAGTTAATGTGTTCAGATGAACATGGACAGACTTCAAGTGGATGGATTTTGTCCAAAATTTGATAGAAACATAAAAATTACGTGTAAAGATCACATACCAAATTTCATCCCTCTAGCTTCAACAGTTTTTGAGTTATTGCATTCACGGACACATAGACAGACTTAAGTCCAAAATTATGTTTTTCGGACTCGGGGAGGTCAAAAACATGGAGATTAATCAAAATCTCGAGTTCGAATTTTTTGACGATTAAAATATTCTCTTTGTATGCGAGAAATTAAAAAAGGTAATTCCAAATAGTATTTCATCACCTTAAATATCATCCATACACAGGTCTTTCAAACAGATAACGTCTGGCAAATTAACATTTATTTCTGTAATTTAAAATCTTAATATTTATCTAATCTATTGATTGAATTAAAAACCAAAAGGATAATATCCTTATTATTAACAAAAAAAAGATAACCTGTTTCAGCTTAATGAATTTCCTATCTGATTAGCAATTGTTTCAGTTTGAAAAAATAATTGTCTCCTTTTATAAATTCATCAGCTTAAAATGTCAATATGTATCTTCGTTTCTCACCAATGAGTTAAAACTTCATTTGAAAACATCGAAATCAATGCATTTCATTCATAACAAATATTTCTGGTTGTTAATAAAATGCCTTTAGGGCTGGGGCCTTGATTATAAAATCATATTATTATTATTTCATAATCATAGCCTTGATTATGATTATGAAATAGAAATAATGATTTTTTGAGCATTTTGTTACTTTTAAATAATTTTAAAAGTAAGAAAATGCTCAAAATTTCATAAAATAATCAGAATTTGAGGGAAAATACTCTTATTACAGATAAATATGATTAATTTTCCATAATTTCAGTGAAAAAAGACTGAAAGAAAAGCGTTTTTTGCTACTGATGAGCTGAAATTTAATTAATATACCGTCTTTAGCGTCTTAGTTCTATTCACTTAAGAGTTTTTAGCAAACCAAATTAATTTCATCTCGGGACCTACTCCAATTTGATGCACATCTAGAAAAAGACCTGCTGGATTGAGTTATGCAAAAATATTGGCTTCTGTAATGGAAAAATTTTGAGACAGCAGTTAATTAACTCGGTTAATCAGTTTGTCATTCTGAATAAATCTGTCCCCTCGAGTCATTAACATCAACATTAGTTTTGTGAAGATGTGATAATATATATCCGAGTTTAGAGGAGGTGTTTTTTTTTTGTTGACGACCGTACAACCTGTTTTTTGAAGCTCGCCATTAAATGAATGCAAATAAAGGTAACAAATATGGTTATATGAAGGATGTTGGGTAACATTAATTAAATTTAAGAAGTATACCTACCACTTATTTTTAAAAGAAATTGTTTTTTTATTGAAGCCAGAAGGAAAACAATGAATATCTTGCTTTCATAATTTGTGAACAATTTCTATGAAAGCTTGCTAGCCTTCAATTTGATCTATGAAGATATTGTTGGTAATGTCTCAGAGAAATCATTCATTTATTCATTAAGATGGCATGGGACTGGGTGGATGGAAATGGGTTTGATACCAGCTGATGTTGCTAAAAGACTTAACCCTTTGCAATGCAGCGTGCCAGCAGATGGCACACCTAATTTCACTCGCTTCTCAACAGTTAAATTCAACTATAAATGGGAAATAATAGGTTTAGGATAGGGCTAATAGTACTCTTTTTAGAATGTATATAGCAACCTTATGAAATTCAGTTTCGGAATAAGAATTATTAGAGATAAAGTTTGGGAAAATTCCTTAACTCAGAGATAAGAAAGTTTTTTCAGTTCTGGACGTTTACAATTTTAGCAAATTAACTCAAAAATTTTCCTCCAATATTTTTGAAGTTTTAATTTATGATTTTCTGTAAGATTCAGCAAAATTTTTTGTGTGTATCAAGGTGGCTGTATCCGAGGGGGATCTCGTATGAGGTGGGTGACGACACCCCTCAGAATGAAGTAGGGTTTTTTTAAATTTTTTTTGAGATTCTATGTCTAGACAAACTAAATCCATTCATGATGTTTTTTCATCATATTTCAAAAAATGTAATGCCTTGCGCCGCAAAGGGTTAATGTGTCTTGCAGCTTGGTCCAAGAACTCTGGGATCAGTTACAACCCAAATATTCATTTTAGAGAAGACTTGCTGCAAGTTGTGATACAACCCTAACAGAAGATTGCTTCAAGTACTTTCAGACTAAAGAAGGAGGATCAATACTCCGCTTCAACTTCATTTCAGATAACCTCACCTCAACAGGGTTGAGAATATCAGATACTATGGTGTGAAGACACCTTCACAATAAAGAATTGTATGCAAGAAGATTTACTTCACTTGAATTTGTGTTACGGGATTTGAAGCAACAATGGCTATTATCCCCTGCTTGCAATTAGATGCAGTGCTAATCGTTCCAGAAAAACCTGAACAGGTAGTTCCATAGCAAAGGTTAAAACAGTCCTTGACAGTATTAAATCAATCCCAGTGGCAATTCAGAGGACGTCAAAATGGAGAATAAACAATGGATCCAAAACACTTGTTGCCAAATGGATGCAGCTAATCAATGTCGAAGTACTTCAGAGTTTGAACAAAGATGAGAAGTTGATTCTTGTTGACGAGAACATGAGACAAAAGTACATCATAAGTGATGTTTGCAGAAACTATATTTAATTTTCTCCAGAGTGTAACTCTAACAGATGCATATTTTTGGCATCTTAGTAGAATGTGAGAGATGTCATTTATTTCGTTGCATACTCTGCACAAAAGATCGGGATGGAGGTTAAATCTAGAAAGGAGACCTGGGGTTGTAATAGTTTTGCTAATAATGCGAGCAATTAATCTGTCTTGTACTCGGTTACCAGTCCATTTAGAAATGGTTAGAATGTCCGGGATGTTTCCAATTAATAATTGATATTTACTTTTATGGTAGCTTTCTTCAGTTTTTTGGAATGATTGCTTTTTGAGATGGGAAAGAATGTCTTCTGAGGCAATCCAATCTATGTAAGGAGAAAAGTCTGATACTTGCTTTGCGATAGAGTCTGCCTTTTCATTCCAAGAAACCCAGAATGAATGCAAGAAGATCACTTGTGTGTGTGTTCCTCTTCATCAACAACAGAGAAGTGACCATTTACATTGGGCAGAAGAGAATGTTACCTGGATCAAATGGCAATGAGCCTCTGTACTCTTCACAGACGAGTTCAGATTTACTCTGGGGAGTGAGTCAGGTCATTTGTTGATATGGAGAGAAGACAGAGGAGGTGGAATCATTGTTAGAGCTGAAATCTTTCTGCATGGTCACACTGACCTCCCTGTGCACCATGAAGGAACTCTCACTGTTGTCAGATATGGAGACAAAATTCTTGATCCATATTTCAGACAATATGCTGGAGCTATTGGCGAGGAATCGGTCTTCACCGAGCTAGATTTGTTGAGGATCAAGGTTCGGAGCAAATGGACTGGCCATCTCAATCTCCAGACCTGAATCCGACAGACGATCTTTGGGACTATCTCGGAAGACAGGTGAATGGTTTTTGCTTCCCATTTCAGTGTTCAACAAATTAACTGAAAGAATGGCAAATCGGTGCTGCCAATGCATTACAGCTAATAGGGAACAAATTCCTTATCAAAACTCATTTATTTATTTTTTAACAGATATCTCTTATTTATTATTTTCTCCAACAGTGGTCTTTTAAAAAATATATAATAATTTAATTGCAAAATATGCCTGATGCTAAAATTAGGTAAAATTCATTAAATAACTCTTTTATTACACAACTGATCCAATTTTAATGTTATGTTTATTTGCTTGCAAATTGGACACAGAAAACAGATTGTACCTGACATTTGGAAATCAATGTATTTTGTATATGTTTGTCATTAATGTAAATATTTTGTGGATATTTACTGATAGAATTCAATGTTATAACAAACTGGTGTTTAAAATAATACTAGACAACAAGGATTTATGATTTTAAGGATTTTAGAATTTTTTTTCTCTTATTAAGTATAGAACGGTTAAATTCAATACATTTTTTTAAAGAATTTGGATATAAAGAAAAGAAATAACCAAACAATTTAATATATGAAATGACAAGTAACATATATAAGTGATAAATATTTGCAATAACAACATTTACAAGCAACCTGATAATATTATGGAACATTTAAAATTAAATGGTTTAAAGAAGAACTCAGCTCGTATTTTTGTTTATTTTTCAAAAATCCAGGTGAGTTATAAACAGCAAATACATGAAAATCAAATAATTGTATTAAGTCAATTAAATTTTACATTATCTAGATAAATTTTTCCAGATCAGAAAAATAACTTCAAAATACAATTTATCTTTTAATTTTATACTAAAGTTGAAAAGCAGCTAATAGCTTCAAGGGTTAGGTTTGATCTAAATATGAATTTTATTTCATCTATTTATTTATTTCTGATAAAAAATGATAACGTTTTTCTGCACTCTAAACATTTTAATTATTGCCACAAAGCTATAAAGTTGTTTCCCTGAGATGATAATCTTGGCGACAAACTTGGCGATCTTTGAGACAGATTTGGCGACAGAAGGAATTTTCTAGAAGGACCTCGAACTTTCAACCTATTTCTACTGGCTTCATGAACTTTCTGGAGATTACGTCGCTTCCCACGCAATGAAGTCACTTCCTGTTGAAAAAGTATAAAAGCAAGCTCTCAAGCCAAGAAGAGCCAGTTGGAATTAGATCAGCAAGCACGCTGGTGAGCTGATAAGAAACCTTTGAGAGCCGTGTTGAGATTTATCGGTAATCTCTGTTGTGAATTTTTACAAGTGCTGTTTTAATACTTGTGCTACGATTCTTTTCTTAGAATATTTGTAAAATAAAGAGCTTTCTTTTTTTAATCCTGCTTATCGGATTGCGTTCACATACACCCACAAGACAATTTTGTCACATTATATTTCTAATGTACAGCACACAGAAACAGTGGTTTTTAAGATACATTTTAAACAAATTTTAACAAAATCTGTTAACCATTTTAAACGTGATATTTTAAAAATTAACTACAGATAGCTTAAAAATTATGGTTCTACCACATTGTCTGCTTTTTACATATCAGCAATTTACCGACAAAAGGCAAAGAATATTAATTAGTTACTTTTTTTGGTACTTACGTATTAACGTCACCGCAGCTACAGATTGGCGGTAATGCGCCAATAAAGAGCAATCTTGCTTACAAAAACCGCCAAATTGGCGTTAATACGCAAGTACAAAAACTGCCAAATTGGCGGCACTTAAAAACCGCCAAATCTGTGGCTGCGGTGGCATTGGCGGCAATTAAAAACCGCCAAATCTGTAGCTGCGGTGGCGTTAATACACAAGTACAAAAAACCGCCAAATTGGCGGCACTTAAAAATCGCCAAATCTGTAGCTGCAGTGGCTTTAATACGTAAGTACCCTTTTTTTATATACACAATGACCGAACTAGCGCTGCTCTTCTTTGATGTAAAATTGCTTTCTTATTTTCTTGTTTGCATATCTGATTTTGCTTCCTGAAAACAGATTCCCCTCCCCATTAGCCTCATCAATGCATCAAGAAGCATTTTAATCAATCGCATCAAAGGACAAAATAACACCAAACAGACAAATTAATTTACCTTAACTTCTCATCACACTTTAAATTTATGATCTTCAAAAAGGTTTCTACAACATTCTTCCAATTGTTATCAATTAATCCAGTGCCATAACCTATAAACCACAGTTCCAGCATCTGATTAAGCACTTGTGGAGCTTCTGCAAGCACTTGTAAGGATTTTGATGCTCGTGGTAAAACCCTAACCTGTAAAAAAAATGTAAGATAACATCCGGATGAGAATTCAGGACTCAGTCTAAGGCAGATTTAATATTAATCAAGTAACTAAAATGATTTCGAGCTAGCAGACTATCCATTTATTAAAGTAACTTTTTAGTATGTTCAATGATATCTCCGCACATACACAATGACATTCTTTTCTAACATTCATCACAAACCAACTATTAGAGAGATCCCAACATCATAAATGCTTTAACACTTTCACTGCAGTACAAAAGTGATCGACAGGTGATATGAGGCATATGACTCAAAGTATTCTTGTTCTGCAAAGGGATATGTAACCACACTAATGAAAGATGGTGCAAGTCAACTAAGTCTTGACTAAAACTTTATTGTTGTCTGCCGCTTAGTACAAAAATCACTTTTCATGATAATGCAATCAAAAGTGGATTATTTAAGCCTTATATAATGTTAAAAATGTCTAAGAAGATATTTCTTAAATGAACTAACTGAGATAGGCAATTCTCGCTTGTCAGCGAGAGGACTTATACACGAAAAAGTGTTAAAGCTGTAAAATTATATGAAACTTCGAACATGCCAGTTTTTATTTTACTGAAAGGAAAAGAAATGAAAACAATGAATGATTGTGCTCAGAGAAATCATTAATCACATACTACTAATAAAGCACAGCATTGAGAAAAACTAATCAAAGTTATACAATAAATATGACATGTATAGTTATGTTCGACATGCGACTGTGCTGACACATGAATTGTATCTCTTATTTTGAGTTTTCTTCTAGAGGAGACTGATGCAGAAAAGTAAGCATTAGAGATAATGTTAATTCTTATTTCATTTCAGACTATATTCAAACTCTATACTTCCTCTATATTAGAATATTTAAATTAAATTAAAAAAATAATGATAAAATAAAGATAAAATTTGTGGATTCTAACAATGATCATATTCGGGCACAACAACACAATAAATATTATGTATGAACCAACTGTACCTAAAGGTAACTAGTCTATAACAATAAAAGATTATGCATGTGTTCGTAGTATTGCTCAGGGGTCAGATTTAGAACAAAATACCATACAGATTTAAAATAAAAATACATCAGGTTGATTTAAAAACATTGGGAGAATTTTTTTTTCAAAATTTTAAATTAGAGAAATCACGTAAATTGTCTAAAATTTTAAAGGCCTAGAAAATTTACAAAAAGTTCAAGATATGTTTCTTGTTTCTGAGAATACTTCAAAACTAGAAATAAGTACACGCTGTCAATGTTTTCATAATCCTAAAATCCATATAAATTGCACCTTATGCAGCCAGGATGCAAAGATCCTTATGTTCAAATCAGTGGTCTAAATATTAGGTTCTGAGAACATTAGAAAATAATTAAAATTTATTAAATTACAAAAAACATTGGACCTTTTACTCCTTATATTGTAAATTTCACAAACTTACCATTTGGTCGTTTGGGCCAATTACAAGTATAGGTAAACGCAAATTCTCAAGCAGCGTCTTCATGGTACATGGGTCATTTACATGAGTCTTTAAACACATTTCCAAATTAATATCCTTGTAACACTCCATGATCTTTCTATAAAATTTTTCAAGCTAAAAGAAGAAGATTTAAGTTTAAGTAATAAATTTCACTCAAAATATCAATTTCAAACAGAAATCAAGATGCATAACTCAAAACATTATGAAATTTTAGTGAAACGTAAGTTAAGGAATATTTATGCAAAGACGTTTACAAAACCCATTTAATCAAAAATGCATTTACTGAAAATCATTGAAATATATAATAAATCTTATAGTGTGTTTTGTATAAAAAAACTTTATCAAAAACAAGTACATGCCTCAAACATACAGTTACTCTCTGCCCGCCACGAGAACTGTTGCCGCCACATTGTATAGTTTACGGCGGTCGATATAGAAACAGATTATTGTAGGAAGAATCCATTTCTAGTAGGTAGAAGTTCATTGAAATGTGTTCCACCGCAAAATGGCACCAAGAATAAAAATACTCCAACTTCCGTTGGATTCCTCTTATTCGAAATGGATCTTCCCCAGCATAACCAGTTGCTATAGCGACCGCCATAAACGAGACAATTTGGCGGTGACAGTACAAGAAGTTGAATTGAAATGAAATTTCAGTACTTAATGCTGTCAGCGTCTTATAATGTATTTTTAACCTTTTATTTGTTGATAATTTATTTTTTTAGAACTACTCATAATATTTTTGGGTATGATCTGTTCTAATTATAGCTCTCTTAGGTTGTAAGTCTGTAACTTCCATGCTCTCTTTGTTGTTGTTGCACAGTCCACAAAGTACTCTCCAACTATTTCAAAAATTACTTTTTTTTAGAAACTTTAAATTATTTAACAAACGCATAGAAAAGAAACTCAAATCTATATTGAAGGATGATACACACAATTATGACCCTACATTACCCCACAATTATTCTTATATGTAGCTTGGTGGTAGTTAGTTGGTGGCTATATGTAGTTTGGT
>BGPR01052132.1:0-10672 GCA_013235015.1 Araneus ventricosus
TAAAATAGAGATGGCAAGACTCGGAGCAAGCATATTATTGCTAACAATGCCCCCCCTCTTGACATCTATACGAAAAACACACTAAATTTACTCTAAACATTCAAATAAAATTCACGTTTGCTTTTTAAATTTTTCCAAAAAATTATTCGAAAATTTTTAAATACTTTAAACTTTACTTCTAACTCACTGGACTCGATTTTAAACATTAGAAGTTACAGCAAACACTAACATTAGTAGCAACAAATATACTAACAACAATTTATTAATTATTAACAAAAAATATTAATGACGATTCACTTCATAAAAATTAAATACAATAATACCACACATATTCAAACATTCAACCTCATATTTATCCATCATCACTTATATAATTTGCCTGGCCAGGACTTCATACATTTCAACTATCATACTATTTGATAAATTAATCAATTTAACACAAATATTATCTCAAATAAATTACATATTCATTTAACATATTTGTCATTTAATACACGATACAAAAATTAATATTCTTCATGACAAGTGATGACCAATAGCAGTTCAATATCATAACAATGATTCCATAAATACAAAGATGTCCATAGTTGGCCTTCACTGATACACTCAACATTTCGTAAGCTCTGAAGTACATTCAGTTAGCCTTCTACATATTATGCTCAGGAGACTGCTTTCACAATGGTCAAAAAATTCCACTTTTACCGTCCATCAGATCAGGCAGGAATTAGATGCTTGTCGAGAAGACAAAAAAAATAAAACAATGTAATATAATACAACAACATTATTATACATTATTAGTAATTTTAAAAACATCAACAATTTCCAAAAATACAACTAACAAATTTTTCTAATTCAAATTTGGTAAGGGGCTTGGTGAAGATATCAGCCAAATTCAATTTACTATTAACGTACTTTAAGTTAAAGGCATTTTTAAAAACTAAGTCCCTCACGAAAAACAATTTGACATCAATATGTTTACTGCGACAATTTTCAATTGGAGATTTAACAAAGTCAATTGTAGCCATGTTATCAACAAATAATGTAGATTGAATGGGTTTTCCAAAAATTACATTATGCTCAAAACATTCCATTAGAATCCTGTCAAACCATATCAGCTCACGTGTTGCTTCTGTCATAGCGACAAATTCAGATTCCATTGTTGACAATGTAACGCATTTTTGCTTAAATGTTCGCCATTCAATGGGAGAATTGTCCAGCATTACTAACTGACCGCCAACAGAAGTTCGGTCATCACGATTAGAGGCAAAATCTGCATCTGAATACACTACTAATTGAGCTTTATTACAGGATAATTTGAGCTTTAAACTTTTAGTATTGAAAACATAACCTAATAACTTTAACAAACCGTTCCAATGAAAAATACCTGGATTTGATTGAAATTGACTAAATATGTTGACTGCATAACTGATATCCGGACGAGTTCTACTAGCAATGAATGATAAACAACCTAAAATATTTCTATATGGTAATTGTGATATTTCTTTAAGTTCTTCCTCAGATTTGGGACATTGAGACTTAGAATAAACGCTGCCTTTAGCAATGGGGAGTGATGCAATTGGAAATTTATATTGCATATATCTGTCAGCGACTTCATTTATATAGCTTTCTTGATGCATAAACACATTTCCTTTGTACTGTTCAAACTCTACCCCTAAAAGCTTTCTCGTTTTACCCAAAACTTTAACATCAAAATGTGTACTTAAAATATCAATTACCATTTTCGAAACATCACTAGTACGACTAAATAAAACAAAGTCATCAACATACAAAATTAAAACTGTGTCCGATTTAAACATATAAGCACAGTTACAACCCTCAAATTTTGTAAAACCTATCCCTGTCAACACCCTATGCATTTCAAAAAACCACTCTCGACCACTTTGATGCAATCCATATATAGCACGATCTAGTTTGCAAACTTTACTTTCCTCTCCCTTCTTAACGAAACCGGGAGGTTGGGACATATAAACTTCTTTGTCTAAACTAGCGTACAGATATGCACCTTTAATGTCACATTGAGTATGGTTCCATCCATTCAAAGAAACAAGTAGAGAAAAGAAGAAACGTATTAAACTAAAATTTATTACAGGACTGAAAGTTTCGTCAAAAGATTCCCCCTTAATCTGGGTATAGCCTTGAGCTACCAGTCGGGCTTTGAATCTGACAATTTTTCCATTTTCGTCCCGCTTAACAGTATATACCCATCTGCATCCTACAGGTTTAGCATTTGATGGTTGATCTACAAGTTTCCATACTCCTCGAGAATGCATAGTATCAATCTCGTCTTTCATGGCTTGTTGCCAATCAACGAAATGATCAGATTCTACAGCTTGCTTATAGGTTTTGGGAATAAACACTTGATTTAGTCAACTAGATTCATTAAGGCTACAATGTGGATTTTGAGAATCAGAATTATCATTAACAAGACCTTCAAAATCGTTATTGCCAGAAAAATCAAATAAGTTTGGTTCGAACAATATGTTATTTTCTAAACAAAAAGTCTTAACATCATTTAGTGAACGTAATCGTCGATTGTTTCCCTGTTCATAAAAATATATATCTCTCCTAGATTTATCGCTACGCATAACAGGTTTACGCAACCAAATTCCTTTCCTTAAACCAACTTCCGGATCTTTATCATCCGTTGTATGTAGCAACGAATCATCAGAAACAGGAGATGTTTCCCTTACGATATCTTCGTTGTAGCTACGGCTTGAACTAGGGATTATTATTTCTGTAGTATTGTAAGGAATGGTGCCCATCACAGCTCCACTGCTTTCTCCATAGAATTTATTCTCGTCAAAAGAAACATTTTTGGTTTCAATTACCTTATTCTTTTCGGGAAGCCAAACTCGATAACCTCTAGTTTTGAAAGCATAACCTAAAAGATATCCTTTTTGTGCCCTTGCATCCAATTTAGAACGATGTGGCTTGGGAACACCAACATAAGTTAAGCAACCAAAAGGTTTTAAATGTCTTACCGAAGGTTTATGACCGATGTACAATTCTAATGGAGATTTAATTTGGTTGGAATGGCATACACGATTCCAATTATATGTAAAATAAATCATTGCCTCCGTCCAAAAACTTTTATGTAAACCAGATTCATCTAGGATAGTTCTGGCACCACTAACGACGGTTTGATTATACCTCTCTGGAACACCATTTTGCTCTGGGGTGTATATATTGGTAAGTTCATGTTTAATTCCCTTTTTAATGAAATAATTTTCTAAAGCATTTCCTATAAACTCTCCCCCGTTGTCCGTGCGAAAAGCTTTAACTCGTCGTCCGAGAAGATTTTCTTCCCGCTCTATGTGACGTTTGATTAAGTAACATGCATCGGACTTTTCCCTTATAGGGTATAAGGATGCTTTTCGTGAATAATCATCAATGATCGTCAAATAGTATAACTCACCATTTTTCCCTCTTGTTTGACTAGGACCCCAAATGTCAGCATATAATAATTCCAGAGGCTTTTTAGATCTAATTTCATTTAATGGTTTGAAAGACACACGCTTAAACTTATTCACTCGACATGGTTCACAATTTAATTTGATATCTTTAAAATCCGGTAAACCTACAACGCCTTTTTCCCGGCATGTTCTACTAATTATAGAAGGACTTATATGCGAAAGTCTCTTATGCCACAAGCACAACTGATCATTTACTGAAGTAGGAGCAGCAAAAGTTACATGTTTTGTATCATGTTTACTTAAACTTGGGAAAACATAATAAATGCCGTTTTTTAATCTTGCTCTAAAAATGGTTGTATTATGTTGCTGAACCTTCACCTCACCCCTACCACCTAGAAATGTAGCACCGTTAACATCAAATCGTGGTCCCGACATTAAATTTCTTCTAAGATTGGGTGAGTACATTACTTCTTTAAGTTTAATGGTTCTAGACCCAAATTTCATGAGAATGATTCCCTTGCCTAAAATAGGAAAAGACACATTGTCCACTGCTACTGTCAGTTTTTCCGAATTTAATGGCGTAAAAGTCGAAAACAAATTTCTATCACGACAAAAATGATGTGAGGCAGCGGTATCGAATACCCAGTCTGACAAGCCCCCTTTTTCACTTAAACAAGCACTTATGAAGAAAGAAAATGGTGACTTACACCTTTCAGATCTGTTACTGCATCTGTCAGAAGGGCTCCTTTCTCTCCGTCTGCGTTCATTCTGTCGTGTATCAGCTCTCTTACTTTGGCTCCGATTCCGGGCTTTATTGGGAAATCCACCACGACGACTCGGGCTTCTTGAAGATCTTTCGATGAAAACTTCAGGAACTCGTTCAGTCCTCTTGAATTCACGACCTCGTGTCTTGATTGGCATTTTGTCTGCCAGCAATGCTTGGCCATCAGAACTCCTCAGGTCCAATCTAACCTCTTCGGCTGCGATCTCTTGAACTAGATTCTTGAACAAAAAATCTTCAGATTTCAATCTTAATAGAGTCTGTACCATCCCGTCAAAATGACTAGGCAGGTAACGCAAAAATTGGAATGATATGTAGTATTCAGAGAAAGTACCATCGATTTTTCTTATTTGGTCATAAATCCTAGACAGTCTAGCTGCATAAAGACTTGTACTTTCACCTGGCATAATCCTACACTCTACCAATTCAGAAAAAAATCTTCATATGGAAGGATTGAGAGTCAGGTCGAAAGTATTTTGCTAGTGCGGTCCAAACTAACACTGGATCTTCAAACGTTTCAATTACCTTCCTGTAATCCTTTTCTATATTTAGATAGATAAGTGATATAGCCATATTACATCTGCTTTTATATTCTCTCAAATCTTCGTCAAGGTTCTCTGCTTTTTCTGGAGACAACTCTGCACCATTAACAATCTCCCAGAGTCCTCTTTCCATCAACACAAATTTCATGTCCATGGACCATGAACTGTAATTGGATGCATTAAGTTTCTCGATCGAATATCCAGCCATTTTAGATATGAAAAATACGATTGAAAAAATTCAAAAGATGAAATTGAAAAATTCAAAAGTACGATAGAAATTTTTAAAGATGAATAGTAATGAATAGAATGATGAGTATAAACTTGAAAAACTTTGAAACTCTTAAACTTTCATTCAAAACGGCCCCCCCATCGCAAATAGTCAAGTGACATATGCGTGGGAGACAAAGAAATAGAAAAATTTAAAAAGGCAAGGCAAACACAAGCAAGCCCATAACCCTTTGTTAGGCGACGGCCCATATAGTCGCCTATAAACATCGACTATCTTACTTCATGCATGGATGCTTAGGCATCAAAGCATATAGTACGATTTAAACTTTAAGCAGAGTTATTTGAACTACAGTAGAAACATTACTGAGATGTTTAACCTTGACCTTTAGAATAGTGATTGACTAAACATGCAGTCTGCAATTCAAGAAAGAAACTTTTAAGTAAAATCCAACATTTATTTTCAACAACATGAAAGAAACAACAAAGATTAAAAGTTAATATTCGTAAATGCATAGAAACATTTAAAGTCAAAATTTAATGCAACAGGAAAAACTATCACCTCGAATCCAGTGAGAATAATTTAAATAGATGACTAGCAAGAACTCACGAGCTTAGAAAAATAGATGCGAGACTTAAACTGATTACTCAGACCTTTAAACGTTGTAACGATGTTTCCGATAAGTCCTCATATATTTGCCATTTCCAATTCAAACTTATAAACACTGAAAACTACACTCACATCGGTAATCTTTAAATCAATGGAAACAACTCTTGCGTTTCCAACTAAGATTATATTTAACGTGACTACACATCTCGACAGAAGATGTAAACAAAAATTAGAAACTAGACTACTGTAAACGAAACTACATTCGAGACTACTATAAACGAAAACTAAACAAACGAAGCCAATTTCTCCGTAGTTACCTCCAGCTTAAATACTCGTATCTAGAGCATGCGTTGTAAGTGACTGTCCGATAGACGATGCGTATTATCAACTGCTCATTTGCATAAACAATAAACTTGCAGTCTTTCAGACACGAACGATGTGAACTGAAATTAATCAACATGCATCGACTCACAAACGTAAACATCGCGAAGCATTTATGCCAAACATGCGGCGGCTGGTAAGTAAACAACTTTAGATAAATATTTCTCTTCCTAATTAAAATAGAGATGGCAAGACTCGGAGCAAGCATATTATTGCTAACAAGAAGTAAGAATTCCGGCGACTTTCTATCAATAAGGAAAAGTGGAAACGTCCTATTTTTATGTTTTATCATAATTTTATCTTTTGCTCTTCGATTGTAATTTTTCAGGAGACAAAAAGAAATATCAGGATAGAAAACACAACTTTCAGGAGTTTTCAGGGCCCTTAGAAAAAAAAAGGAAAATTCAGGAATTTCAGGAGGAGTACGAACCCTGATATGAGTTACCATGAACAGTTCCTCCAAGTTCACCATCTCCTGCGCTAATTTACTTGAATGGAGGAATGTGTGCTTGGACATTAGATACACCTTGACTCTGGTCACATACCGGAAATTCAAAATCCATACCTGGACAATCTGAAGCTGTTGCGAGATTTAAAGGTGGACCAACAAGGTTTTGGATCATAATATATTTGACTTATCAGTTCAAATAATTTCATCATATGTAATAAACAGTTTCTATTCTAATTTTTTTAAATTTCCTATTTCATTTTTAATCTACTCATATATAGAATTTTGAACCATTTCTGGAAAAAAATGGATCTGGCACATAATCCAAAACAGAATTTATTTTTCTTACTAGCCGTTGTACCTACGGCTCCACTCGCATTTATCTGACTAATCCTTACTGATTATACCCAATCACTCCTTTAAAAGGTTTCAAATAAAAAAACACTTTTGGTCTCACCTTTTGGAGCATATATGTAAAGATTGCTTGGAGTTCTCATTCCAGAACATGCCATGGGAGAAACAAACTTGATAATGGCAGAATTGCTTGACATAGTACACTCATTCCAAATAATAAGTTGGAAACTTGTTGGACAATTGCCTTATCAAATTTTTTGCTTATATTGCATATAGGATTCTCAGTGTCAGCTAAGTCCAGAGCTAACTGCAACAGAGAATGTGCTATGCGGTCACTATCCAAAAGTCAGATAGATATTCTTGATGGAGCAATGACAGATTGAATTTCAGTAAGGATCAAATTAATTAAAAAATGTTTCAGTTTTACAAGAGACTTCAAGTAAGAGAGGGGTTCATCGTCCTCTTCAGCAATCAAACTTCCCATTACTTCATGAGCTGTCAGCTTATCTTTTGTTAGTCAAGGTTTATTTGTTCCCATCATATCTTGTAAAACCTTCACATCGTAGTTTGTAATATGTAACAAATCTCTGTTCAAAGCACCATATGTTGACTTGTAGACATGGGTAATACATGCTATAACAACCTTTTCCCACCAACTGATAAACATTTTAATATCAACTGCTACTAAAAACCAACAATTACAAAATTCAGCATTGCTCAAATAAATATTCACTACACAAGGATGCAACATGCTTACAATGAATTGTCAACGTGAATAATTTTGGAAATATTTTCGGTTGAGTTTATATTTTTGGGGAAATATGTAAAAAATGTGTGTTTGGTTGAAATTTTGTGATCTGCATTCACACCTTACTATATTAAAGCCTTGATACCCAAATGATATAACAGTAGTAGGTAACAGGGAGAAGTGTTCCTGAATTCTAGATACTACGATGGTAAAGAGAGACCAAAAATTCATAGTCAGTAAATGTACATCTAAAAGGAAATGAAAGTGGAATTGTCCAAAGAAGGCAAATTAATTTTAACATTAACAAATGCAAGCAAGAGATTAAAAAGTGAAATAGGTTTAAAATGACAACAAACAAAAATGTTATAAATTGTGTTTAAAAATAATTTTGAAAGGTGATTAAAAATCAAAGAAATAGTGGTACGGAGGTGAAACAGGTGTTGATGAGAAGCAAATTTTTTTTACTTTTAAGATGGTTCAAAAATAATTTTTGTGTGATATGTTCTGAAGAAATATATGAAAATGTTAAAAAGTACCCTTTTAATTCCTGCTAGCAGCTTTTTAACAGCATTGTTAATCCTTCCAGGTGCTAAAAAATATGTATTTCAAATTTCTTTCTAAACAGACATTGCATGTTTTTGAATAGATTCACAAATAATATTTAGATTGAGCTCTAATGATATGACAGTAAATGTTAATACGCAAAAATAATGTCTGAACTATAGATATTAAGAAAGTAAAAAAAGGCCATAAACCTATAGTAAAAAAACCCCAAAGGTGAAAGAAAATTCCTTTTTGTTCGTTGATACATTTTAAAAACCAATCCAGAAATCTTAAACTTAAGAACACACAAATTACCCGATTATTGAGTGTGCACTTGACGGAATGCCAACCTGAAATTAAAACAATTTGGCCGAATTTTAATTTTTGTTTATATATTTCTAAATCTAAGAAGCTAAAATCGTGCGATCACAAAGCCAAATATCTACAGAAAACAGAAGCTTAACATTGGTAAAAGCGTGCACTATTAAACAGTTAAATATAAAAATCTAAGGAACTAGAATCGAGTGATCACAAAACCAATTATAATGTGGAAATATCCACAGAAATAAACTTAACTTTAAGCACGCATGTGATTAAACAGAGAAATATAAAACTATGTAACTGTTTCATCACTCTTGTGATTTGCATTTTGAAAGATATTGCAATAAATAGAAATAAACAAAAGCACTTGCAAATTCTGATTAAATTAATTTTCAAAAGTCATTAAAAATGAGAGAAAAAGGTGTCACTGAAAAGCTAATTTTTTGAATTTTAAAGATGGTCTAAAATAGTTTCTGGACGATGATAGGTTCCAAAGTTATGGCGGAAAACGTTAAATCTTTTAAACCCCCCTTTAGGAGCAAGCAAGTCTTTAATTGCATAGTTAATTCTTCTAGGTGCTAAGGAACATATGTGCCAAATTTCGTTCTAATCCATCACGAGGTGTGGAATTGTATAAGGTTTAAACACACAAACAAACATACATTGAATTTTATATATACAGATAATCACAAAATAACGATCTCTTCTCATTTTGAAATTCATAATCTAACCTTAACTTATTAACTCCTTAAAGTATCAGGCCAAAAAATAGAAACAAACATGAATATCAAAGGAAGCAAATATATACAACAAAACATCAAAACACATACAATAATGCAAAAAAATAACTTTTCAATAAATTTATTTTCCTATACAAAAATCTTTAAAAATAACATCTAGAATATCATTTATTCTTATTTTTCCAGTAATTTTCCCCAGTTCATTCATAGCACAGCGAAGTTTATCAGCAGCGATGGCAGTATCTATTTTAATACAACCGTCAAAGTCAATCAGATCTTGCAAACAATTTTTCACACAGACTCTGTGGCGTTCTTGAGTTATGGTGGGTAGCTCACCTGCATAACCGCAGCACCTAGCAAAAAGAAAACAAAATTTTTTTAGCTGTATTTCATGAATATCATCATTCTATTTTCCCTTCAGCAGATAGAAAACTGCTGACAATAAATTTCAGAGATGGGAGCTTGAAGGGGAAAAATGGCTAAATAGACATGAAGGCTCTGGAAAAACAGCAAACTTATTTCATGTTTAAATTATCAGATTTATGCAATTGCTCTCCACATAAAGTGGTCATGAAGACAAAAAGTTTGGCTTGTTTGGGTCTTATGGCACAAGAGCCTGTTTATAGATGAAACTACAGTAAGCAAGTATTTATTCCTTTCTAAGGTTAATACTTAGACATTTAAAAAGTTAAAAGAAACGACACAGAGAATAACAATAAAAGGAAAGACACAGAGAATAACGATAAAAGGAAAGACACAGAGAATAATGATAAAAGGAAAGACACAGAGAATAACGATAAAAGGAAAGACACGGAGAACGATAAAAGGAAAGACACGGAGAATTCTCATCATTTATAAATTAACTACCTTTCAATAGTGATGACTTAACATTATCATGCTTTATAATGAAGCTGAATCTTCAATCAATCCTTGTACATTTGGTTTGGAGGTATCTTAAAAGTTTAGTTTAGTTACATTAGCGTCCTGTTTTGAAGCAACAGGGGGGCTATTTTGGGATGAACCTTGGAATTTTAAACTGCAGTCAAATGACAAGGATGACACCTGAGTTGGCACCCCCTCTCCAAACTTCCGCACCACATCAGAGGGAGGATGAGGTATCTTAAAAGATATCCAGGAGAAGTTCCTGAAGCTGCAATTTTAATACACCAAATAACATAACATGTCATACAAAACAATGACAATTAAGTTCCTGACAGAAATAGAGAAATTGGTACATTGTACTGAGAAGGGAGTACATTAAATGGAATAACAGTACTGATAAAGATTTTACACCATTAGTTTTAGATTTCAATAAACAATCCTCATATATTTAATGCACTGCTATCACTAATTTTTTTATTAAAACCTATTAAACAACAATTTGCAAAGAAGTTGGGCTCAGAGGGGTAAGAAATCATAAAAAGCAGATGAACATTACAATAATTAATACTTACAATTCTTTGATTCTTTCTGATAAAACATTCAGGAATTTCTGCATTCCTGTTCCATCTATACATGAAACTGCACATACTGAAGGATATCTTT
>BGPR01052133.1:0-10672 GCA_013235015.1 Araneus ventricosus
GAAAATAGGAAATTTATTCTGGATATTAAAAATGTTTTGCAAGATACTAACAGTTACGTTCTGCTTTGGTGGACTACGGCTAACGCTGTTAACAAAGGAAATGAAAGACCCGATTACTTTGCTAAGAAAGCCACCAAAATACAAGAAATTGATTTTTATTTTTGCAAGACTAAACAACAGAGGAAAACTGAAATGAGAAAAAATATTAGGCAAAACTGGCAAATTTTGTGGTATCATTGAAATAAAGGTAAAACAGGTTAAAAATTATTTGACATGGTTGATGAAAAAAGAGCGTTAGGTGATTTTTACTTAAATCAAATCATCACAGGCCGCGGGGCATTTAAAACGTATCAAAACAGATTACACAGACAGTATTAGACTCCTGCGGACTAGACAACAAGTAAAACAAACCCCGAAACTTTAAACCAGTAGCTATTTTTAGCACGTTTTCATATTAACCGTGAATCATTTCAGCACAACGTTACTCCCCTAAACCAGTGGCGGACTGGATCTGAAAACATTGGTTGTCAGGACTCAATAAGGACCCACTCATATCTACAGTGCCGTAATATATAGTTTAAATACAATAAATTAACTTAAAAAATTTAATATAAAGTGTATTCCTAAACTAAAACTCGGTTATATATATATAATTAATTTCCGTTTACAAGTATTATACATATTAATAGAATTAAAATTAATGATTGAATTGGATGTAATTTTGATGGGAGTATAGCATATTCTATATTTGGAAGTATATTATTATTTTGTGAATTTTTTGACCAAACTGAAAATTAAGTGTGAGAGAGCATAGGAGATTTTCTAGAAAAAGAGTTTTTCCCTTTCCGTCTCTCTCTCTCTCTCTTTCACACAAACATATTCTGGGGATACAAATTGACTAACGTACAAGTGGGCCCATTTGCCGCCGGACAAACTGGCAACCTGGCTAGTCCGCTACATCCACAAAAGAGTACATACACGGTATTTTCCTTTGAAATAACTCTTATAAAATATTAACAGAATTGTCAAAAGTAGGTTCGAACGTGCTTATCTTTTATTTATAAGATTATGTAAGCATTACTTGCGGATGTTTTTCAAATTCTAAAACAAAAAAAAATAATGATGCTTAGAAATGTCATTTGTTAAAGAGAACATGAACAGAGGTATTATTAAAGAATAAGAATGAAATCTTCTATTTTTGGCGTTTGCATTATTAAGCAATCTGACATGGGTTTCTAATACTCATTAGTCAATAGAAGATAGTAAAACATGTAGCAATCTTTTTTAAAAGGCCAGACCTTCGATATAGATAATAAAATTCTAGTGCAAAATACATGTTAATATTTTAGGAAGATCACTTTCTTCTTCCTACAGCAGGAAACAAATATAAAAAGGTATTTAATGCATTATTTATTTATGAAAATATTTATCAATTTGTAATAAAATTTATAATACATCGAGACATTGGCAGTCATTATTCATTGACAGTTCCTTAACAGGTCCTGATATTGCATGTTTCCCAGCGAATGGCACTGCGATCGTTTATAAAACCGTCATCAGCATTTATAAGAGCATAATCAGCTCTGGTAGATACTCGCTATTTCTCTTTGTGTAACACAATTTTGAAATAATATTTAGTTAATTGTAAATGTAAGATTAAGATTTATATTGCCTTGACATGTATGTTACAGAAACAAAAATAGCATGCTTAGCAATTGAGTTAAAACTTGTATCGGCATTCACATATTTAAAAAAAAATGAGAGCTAATTTAGTCATGCTAATGATAATAGAAAGAATTCATTTCAATTCTTGATATCAGAAAAATATTATATGACATTTTGAGAAGACTATTATTTTTCGATATCGGTTCGAAATTGAATTGATATTTTACAGTTTTGAAAATGTTTCCATTTATTTGTCATATAAGTCGTTCTGAAAATGAAATGATAAAAGTGTTTAGTGCGAATTGATATACTATCTGTGGAAAGTCTTCATTAAACTTACCGGTGTGAATAAATCTCTATCTTTTTATGATCATTTACCTCGGTCAATTCCGAGTCCTTTTCATGAGTGATTATTATCATTCGTATTTTTTGTGTTTTTAACATACTTATGCAGATTTTTAATTAAAATATTACAGTATGAATAAAATTAGTTGTAATTATATAGTCAGCTTATTAGCCAGTCTCTTTCCAAGTATCGTATCAGAGTTCAGCTTTAAATAAACAAGATTTATACATGATAATTAAATTACTTGTTGCTAGCTAGCAGCCATTTATATGACTTGTAACAATAACGATATTTTAATAAAATGTAATGAAAACAAAATTAACACTTCAACACTATCAACACTCCGATACAACGTCACAATCAGAGGCTTCGTTGGGACAACGCATGCGAGATCAGTGAAGCGAACACTGACTTGACTCGGACGGACTAGACGATAGGTAAAACAAATCCCGCCACTTTTAGCTCAGTAGGCTATATTTTGGCGTGCGTTTTCATAGTAACTGTGAATTACTCCAGCATAAGGTTTGTTTGTACACCCTCAACTTGTTTGAATGTGTTTCCACTATTACGGGGCGGTTAGCCGATAGCTAGCCCTTTCCGTACTCTTTCACAGAGCTCCCAAAATCGATACTCTACTGCATTTGGTATGTCAAGAGTTTTTTATGGAATTTCCTTGACAATCCGAAATTTTCCCAATCCTAACAGTGAGCAGTCCCAATTAGTTCGATTATCAAGAATTCACTGTATTTCATTAATTTCCAGTATTTATTGAGATAATAGCTCATTTCTAATGTTTCAGTGAAGTGTTTGAAAACTGATCGCAGCGATACTCAAGAAACAGGATAGCTACTGAAAATACCATACTTATTTGAAATCGTAACTGTAACTACATTTCTCTTCGCTATATCTTTTGTTTCGGACAAATCATAAAGAACCGACAGATTGATAAAAGTTTCTTTAAATTTACGGCAATCGTCTATGTTTTGCAATTGCTGTAATATTTTAAAACTTCCACACTGTATTCTGTAATTTTCTGCCATATAATTCATTATTTCACTGAAATTTCTAAAACCATCCTTGTGGATAGACTATTTTGGAAATATTATTTTATTTGAGAATAAAAATGTTCGAAACAATATAATATTTTCTAGGGTATATTTTTTGTTTTATTCAATGTGCTATGCATTATTTATATGTCATGTTGAATAAAATGATATATCAATCTTCCAATAATAGTTCTTAATTCAATATAAACAAGTTGTATTTTGTTCATTTGGGGTAATGTACAACTTTCGTATCCAGGACCAATTTCTGGAATAAATCCATTGTGAAAAGAAAACCGGAAGGATTTCCTGAGCACATATGTGTAGCCTATTGAACAAAAATAAAACCTGTCTTACAAGTAGATTACATTTTTTGGTAATTTAGAACTTCTGTTGTAAGAATTAAAACACATACACTTCTTCAAACTTTACATAAGTATTATACATGTTAGTATTAAATTTTTAGCAAGTTTGCTTAAAAATATTTGTAAACCGAGTCTGAAATTAAATCTTTGAAAGAAAACCAATTTATAAATTATATTTAGTTTTTGTAAAAACGATTTTAATAATTAAATTTTTGCAGTGGAAATCTTGTGAATTATAAAATGTTTATTGTAAAGAATTTAAACGCTATCTCTCACGATAATCATCATTCCTTAGGAATTTCTAATGTCATTGTCTTTGTCAACATATCTGCAAAGTGATTTCTTTGACACTGCAATTAATATATTCCAAACCATATGCTATTACTTCTTCGACTTTGAATTACTGAATGCCACGTATTTTTTATATAAGATAGTGTTAAATTGTATATCACACACATCCCACAAATTGAAAAAACTATCATCAGCCTTTTTGAAGACGACACTGCTGTTGATTTTAACAATCAACACAGAAATATAATGTAAGACATTTTCAGTGAGCCCTCCAAACATTTCAAAAATGTCTAAGCCAATGGGAAATCAAAATTAACGTTAGGAAATATCGAGAAGTCTACTTCTAATGGAAAAGAAATCTGCCTACATTACTGAAGTTGTTCAAAAAATTATTCTGGCGCTTAACGAAACAGTATACCTTGGCCTAACTCGTGATAGACACCTAACTTTCAAAAACCAGATACAAAAAATTAAGAGAAACTGCGCTTACACCAAATTATTCCCCATAATTAGATGCGACTCCCAGCTCTCGCAAACCATTCAACTTCTAATTTACAAAACTATGCTACGTCCTCTATTTAGTTACGCTTCACCTATATGAACCACTGCAGTTAAGACTCATAAAAAAGAATTAGAAGTCCTAGAAAACAAAATTTCTCGGAGAATAAGTAACTTGGCATGTTTTCTAAGAAACAAGGATATCCAGAAATTCCTACAACTAAACCTCTGCCAAAAACAAAGACAAAAAATAGACAAAGAAATCTACCCGGCACTCCCATAAATGCAGAATACCATCCCAATACTCTCATAAGACTAATCAGAAGCTAGCCTTCCTAATACGTACTGACCCACCACACTTTCTTCACTCCTGTGCGAAAAGCAGTGTACTACCCCTCAGTAAATCCAAAATTCAGTTGTATAATAAATCACTCACCTATTTATTCTATATCTTAATTTTTTTTCTTTTTTAATTCGACATTATGTAACAATAAACAATATTATTTTATTATATTAATAAGGAACTTCCTACTTTGCCCTTTAATTAAATTTCTAATGCCACATCTTTCCCAATAATAGCAATGTACGGATGTTAAGTAGAGAGAGGCTAAGCACTACGTTAACCAACAGAAGCGTCGATAAGTCATATCTTAACTATATTTGGAATTACCAGCCCGAATATACGAATTCGGGCCTAAAATAGATTTGGGTGCTCAAGACACATCTGTCGATTCTACAGAATAATTAAAATTTTATATATAATAAATATATATATAAATATTGGTAATTTCTTTTAAGCGCGTCTATTTATATACTTACCATCTTCAGAAATGACATTTAAAAGCCGCTTTGTTAAATTGTGAATTTCGGGCAGAATGTATCGCTATTCGTAAACGCAAATTCTATAAATGTCAATCCAACATTCACTTCATATATTCTCCTCGAAACATTACAATTACATTGTATTCTCAGAAGTTCCATCTGGAGGAAAGAAAGGACGCCACCTGGTAACACAGCAGCGAATTATATATTATATGACTAGGTTAAAATTTATGCTTACATATTATTATAGTATTTTTAAGATACAATCGACCAAAAAACTCTTTCCATGTAGGATTATTTTGCCATCGTTCATCGTATACTGAAATTATAAAAATCATCGTAAAGACAATAAATCCGTCTACAGAAGGTTTTTTCGTCTAAAAATTTCGCAAGGTGTTGTCTATATATATAAAGCTGTACTATCTTCAAAATTTCCATACGACAACACTTTGTTGTTTTCAATTATAGAATCTTCATGAAAAAATATCGTGTAGATAAATTGTGGCTCTCGTAGTCATCGAGAGATATTTCGCATTTTATGTTTTCGATATAAAAATGTCGTCTCCGATTTTTAAAGAAATTTAAGAAATCTGTTGAAATTTTCTATATAAAAATACGATTCTCTGCTGCTAAGAGACGTTCATAAGGTCTGTAAATTTTAACTAAACTGCACTTGAGCTTGAATTGTGAGTATGCTCAAAGAACTGAAATTTAATACAAAATAAAATAGTTCATTTATTGTTTTAACAAACTGTTAACATTAATGTTAAGAAAAATAGCTTGCTGAGAGAAAGATAAAATTTAGAATTTTTTTCTTTTGCACTTTGTATCTGGATTTCTTTATTAGTGCAAAATATTTCTATTATCATTGCTTAATATTCTCTTATACATGCGCTTAATGAAACACTAAACACATTTTTTAAAGAATTTATATAAAGTGACTTATCATTTCATTAACGTTTAAAATGTAAAATCGTTCTCATCCTTGATTTACTGCCAGATTAGTATTTAATAGTTATCCATTTTAAAAATAACGGATATCATAATATGACGACATAGATGCAGGATATTTGCTTACTACGAACGTGAGTAACAGAAATTAGTATTATCACTGTTTCCGCAAAAAAAAGAAGAAATCTTATGCGATCTTGTCACTCCAAAATATTGGCATAAACTTATTGAAAATTAATTCTTCATTGCTCTGAATGCCAATACAATTAATCTATACTAGTAGTTCTCTAAACAGTACACCTCGCGTTTCAAAATTGCTTTGTCCTCCGTCCACTCTAAACTTTTAGACATTATTTTAAATCGATTTATTTACATAATTTTCCATTTTTATCAGTACTCACAAAATTTCTATAAAATGTCTCCTTTTTTTCAGTATTAACTCTCTGAGCCCGACTCGAGAGAGAATTTGGTTGCCTCAAAGCCCGGGGTAATTTTTCGTTCACAGAAACAGAATGGAATCGTCCTTTCCTTCACCGCAATGCCAGAAAGGGGGACGCCCGCTGCTCGGTCATTTGTCAAAAATGAAAGGGGAGCCATTGATGGTCATTTGCGGTTAGAACTATCGGCACTGGACAAAGTCTTGTGAGTGAAATGCTTTTGGGGCTACTGATAAGAATTCTACTCTATTAGTTTAGGAGGAATCTCGATTAGTTTATCTAAATGCTTTCAAAGAATTATTTTTTACCCAGTCATTAAAATTTCTGTTGGTTCTCGCACGGTCTGTGCTGTAAAATTTGGCTTATTTTGAAAAGAAAGCGAATCTATAAACTTTGACCAGTTATTATTCATTTATGCAATTGACAGATAATTCTGGTAAGTAGATCTTATCAGTAGAGACACACTTATAGAGCGGACAAATAAACTAAAAACTATGAAAAAAGCAACAAATCCGTCAGTGGAAAAGGTGGTTGCTTTTATCACTCGGAAAATTCTTTAACTTCAGACATTTTACAAAGAAAAGGAATCATTTATCTCGGGAACTCCTAGGAGAATTGTGAACACACAAGCAATGCTTTCTGAAACAGCCTTCTTTTATCATACAGTTGGCAGTCAGTCTTTTCAGCAAAAAATCCCTAATCATCAATATCTCAAAGATACGTCATTTTATTTTTGCACAAATCTAAATGAGTGTTCACCAAGAAAATGAGAGAATTACAAGACAAATTTTTATAGATATCAATGCGAGTAAAATGCGGTGTTTATGTTGGAAAAGTAAAGGAAAAAAATGAATTATAAACAAAAAGAGTCGTAACTTTCTTTTTCGAATATCGGTAGGCTATTCAGGTTTATTCAAGTATGCAAGGTGTGCACGCCCCCAACACCTTAATTAACATTGCATTGTTATTGAAATTAATTAATTTTATTTTTCAAATATTTCATGAAAAGAAACGCACTTAGAACACATTAAAGAATCAAGTAATTCGATTAATTAGAAAAAATATATTTTGAAAAATAATATCTTTAAATTACAAGCTTATTTTTAAATATGAAGAAAAGAAGGCAGTTGTTTTGGTTCTTACTTGTCTTGTAAAACGAGGTAAGCCATGTATTATACTAACTTTGTGACAAATTAATCTCGTTTGTGTATATGTGAGGCACAGTTAAATGTGGCTAGTAAAACTGTAAATACCGTTGTTGAAAATGTTTAAAATTTCATTATTAAAATTTATTATTTTTGTAACGAAATATATTAATAATTTAATATTTAAAAATAAATCTGTAATTTTTAAATGCCGTGCGATAGTATAAAAGGTTAAAGATAATTAAAAGACGTCGGGCTGTAAGCACAGTCGTTGCAAATATGGACCCGTAAAATCCTCAAAAATTTTTATGTTTCGGCCTCATTCAACCGCTACGTTGTGCAAATCCGCGCTTATTTCCGAGAACTCATAACTTAATTCCATCTCCATTTTCCTGCTAAATTTCGTTTTTCTCCATCTTTTTAGACCTTATTTGCCTTCTATTTTAGTCTCTCCTAGTTGCAGCACTGTAACCTTAATGAAAATACGGATCCGGACACGGAAAACACCCTTATACCAAAATTCCACACCACACTAGCGTTTCGCACTGTTTTCCGCTAAAATTTCTTACGCAACTTGTCCCCCCTGCTTTAATTAGCTCCCCCTTTTCTAATTCATCTAATTTTAAATATCTTATTTGAATTTTTAAACGTTAATTTAATTAGAAGCCCATTCATTAGCTAGATGTGGATGTGCATCGGAAGCTTTGCGTCCTCACGGTACTCCGTAACGGAACTCCGTTCTGTTGTGCATATCTGACTGCATATCAAATAATCAGTTGGCAAGCCAAATTTCATATCTTCTGATTAATTTCATAATTAGTATATACTAAATTCAATATAGCACTTTCAGCAAAAAATTAGAACTCGCACAACACCAGGAAAGTTTTTTAAAAATGAGATGCATCTCAAGCGGTTTCTAATTTTACAATCATTGAAACAATAATTGTTTTTTTAATTGAATTTAAATATGTCTAGAATTTATCTTTATTTCAAAATCTTATTTAGAAGTCTTGTTTGCAGTTTTTAACTTATGTTTTTCAGCAGTTGATTTTAATAGTAATTAATGGTCACCGTATTTCCGTAAAATGTACAAATAATCAAAAGTTGAGAAAAACAGTAATCGAAAATTTTATGGAATCTAAATTATTTTCTCTGGTAAAATTTGCTTGTAGCAATACAAACAAAAACAATAAATGAGTAAGTAAATAAGTTTACTTTTCAGAAAAAAAGTTGACCTGAAAGATTTCTGTTCGAAAAAATGTGTGAATTGATCAGTGTCAATAAAAGAATTTAAAAAGGGGGGGGGGAAGAATTTTCTTAATTCTTTTACTAAAATGAACATTTCCACTATCTTCTGCATAAAGCAAGTTAACAATTTCCTTATATAGATCATAATAAAATGTATAAAAAATATAAATTGAATTTATTTTTTCTGCTTCTGATAAATATAATTTGATCTAGTAAATAACTGTCCTTTCTTCCTTCTTTCGCTGCGCTCCGACGGAATGACTTGACAAAACCGCATATCACTCACTGTCAGAAGACCCACCACCCCGCTGAGATAATCTACCCGGGTGGCCTCGGGAACTTCCTTACTCCCCTAAAATTCACCCAACCGCCCCGAAACGTCCCACGCCGTCCTCAGTCGACGGGGACGCATTGGGGCTCCCTCGGGCTCATAGAGTTAAGGAAATCACAATTAAATGCATCGATATTGGGCAAATTATTCAATTGTTTTAATGGTGATAAACTTTACATTGACTCTCCAAACAATTGAAATCATGAAAACGAACAAAAACAAAAAAATATAAGTAATTACACGAACAACGTTTTTTATGACTTCAAGGAGCATTTGTACGAAATTCCAAGAAAATTCGATTATGCGTTTGGCCGTGATAAGTTTGAAAATAAAATACTGCCAAACAGACAAAATGCCGAACAGTTGTGTTGAAACTGGAACTAGCTGCGCTTTTTCAATTATGTAAATTTGGTCCTATAAAAATGGATATATTGTAGTACTTCAGATAGGAGTATAAATTTCAAATCTTGCAGTATTATTACACAAGATGTCTTTAAAGAGTAATCTTCTATCAAACGAAATTTTTTTATTAGAACTTTTTTGATTCAGTATTAAAAAATGAAAGAGAAGGACAAGGAATAAAAGATATTTCTCAACTGAATGCAATGTTACCTCGAATAATAAAAATAATGAAAAATAATAAAAAACTTATTAAGTATCTATTAATTTACCAAGAAGGATAATCTTATACTTAAAAATGGATAAGAGATTGATTTTTTCCGCCATATGTTAAAAAATGGTAATTCAATTCAGAAAGGCTTTAAAATACCGGTTTAATTAGAATTTTTTTGTAAAATAACCATGTCCATTTAAATGAAATGTTCCTTTATCACAAAAAAGACAACCAGAAATATTTTAAACTTCAAAATAAACTGTAATTTTTTAGACATTGTTGCCTTCGCGGTAAGTAATTCTTTTTTAAAAAAAGTAATAACTTCAAACTAAAGAAAATTTGAAATCTTGAATCCAAACAGGAATTTTTGTTATATTATTCCGTAATAAGATATTTTTGTATATATTCATAGGAGCGTCTAATAAAATCCTCAATATCAAGAATTTTCTGTACTTCGACACTTATGAATTAGTATTTAATATTTATAGAACTCAGGTGTCTTCTCGTCTTCGTCAACTGACAGTGGTTCTCAATTACTGGGACCTCCCCAAAACAGTCTTCGTGTGTCTCTCTTTGTAATTTTCAGAGTTTATTTGATTGGTTTTGGAGCACATCTCGCTATGTAAATAAAGATAAAGTTATTATTTTAAATTAATTGTTCTGGAATGTGCTTTCAATTATTATTAACCATACGAGGGTAATTCTGCCTTCTGGCTGTTTCAGCGTGAGTTTAAATGTTTACCAAAACAATGGGCTCTAGTACATCGAAAATGAACCGCCAAACATGTTACAGCAGCAAGCCGAGCTTGATTTGTTCAATAATATTTTCTGTGGAAATGAAAATCTGCGTTTACTTGTGTTTCTGAGCATTCATTGTTATTTTGATCTTTTAAGTTTACCTTTTATTCATGTAGTTA
>BGPR01052134.1:0-10672 GCA_013235015.1 Araneus ventricosus
GAACATTAAGAAACTTACAAAACATTAACAAATTGAACATTACGGAACTTCACAAAATTTAAGAACAGCACTCGAGCTTACTTCTACGCATGCGCGATAACATTTCTTACCTTGTGAACTTACGATGTGACTACAATAAATTAAAAGTTCTTTCATACTCATAGTAAATGACTAACTGTAAAAAAAAAACCCTTAATATAAAAAAACTGATTTCAGACTCATAATAGATGGCTGAGTTTCCAAAACGTGATATAAAATATCCAAAACGCACTGCTCTTAGTTTCGATGTTATTTAAATAGTTGACACCCAAAATCTAATATGCTGACTCGTTCTAAATATTGTTTCTGAAAGCTTTTTTTCTATCCCTTCGATTTGATATTAAAACGTTTGTTAAATTACTGGAGATGAGTTTTCAAACAATACCGAAATTACAGACATAAATGCTTTTTCTTACTTGTTTAAAAAAAAGATCTGTAATGTGATGTCCTTTTTCCATTCCTCTATCTCTCTCTTTTTAAAAAGAAAAAGAATATCTTACGCTTTTGTGTGGAAGTTTTTGTACAAGAATTCGATCATGAAAAGAAACTAATAAAAACAGAGAAAGAGGCTCTTATTTGCTGTGCAGAGACAAACATAGTTACAGCTAGAGGTATTCTGACTAATACATTCTGAAGAAAGGTGACAGAAACCTTTCTTATTCTGGAACTGCTTCGTTTGACAGCTCATTGAGGGCCATTTGAAAAGTGTCATATCAATAGTTTATTTTAAAAAATCGTAAAATTATTTATTAAAAATCTTTCTAAAAGTCATAGGCAAAGATAAAGCCAAAAAAGGCAAAAAATGAATGTAAGGTCAAATGAAAATTCCAAAGGCCAAGAGCTTTGAAAAAAAATAAATTTCCAGAATTTGGCCACCCTGCCTCTGTTCCTGAGGTCTATGAGACGCCGAAAAACAACCCTGTTTGCAAAAGGCAACCCTGCTTTAGGAATTCCGCCAAGCATTTACTCCAGCATCGCCAACGGTAGCCAAACGTTAAAGTATTATTAGACCCTAACTTTCTTTCTAATGGTCAGATCGAGGATTTCAACAGTTTAAAAAATCCCCGGACAACGCGGATCATTTTGCAAAAATCCGGGCGTAAATCGTTCCAGTAGTTTTTGAGTCCATAGCGAACACACATACGAACATTGCATTTTATATATATAGATTCCTTTTGTTCTTTCTAAACGTCCGAACTTTAGGTTTCTGTTCTTAACTGAGATTTTAATTATTTCTAATTTTTTGGTTTGTCTCTGCATTTTTTACATGCATTGTAAATTATTTATAACAACCGAAAGAAAAAAGAGAAAAGTGCATTAATTATTGAATCGAATTATTATATGTTTGTTATATTTTGACTGACTTCGGCTACAGAAGCATGTCCTCATCATATTATAAGATTTATTTGTTCAGAAGAGCGAATGGTTATGAGAAAAGGAAGGACACTAAAACAAGGTATCTTAAACTGTAAGTCGTGAAAATTCTCACGTGATCTTTTTCTTTCAGATTCTTCGATATTTCTAGGAAAAGTAGCTGAAAAGATAATCTTAATGTAAAGATTTCAAAATTGACTATATTCCAATTTTTAAATGAATTTATTTCTTTAATAATTATTAATTGGACATAACAATGCAATTACGAACCAACTATCATTTTATGAATTTCGGATTCACTGGGGAAAACTGTGTCTAAGTGTGTGTATGCAAATGGTTATTGGAAAACGGAAGAGCACTAAATAAAGGTCATCTTAGCTGCAAGCCATGAAAAATAGGAGGATCATAGAATCTCTTTCTTCTAGATTCTTCGACTTTTATAAGAAAAATAGCTAAAATTATCATCTTAAAGCAACGATTTTAGTAAAATTTATGAAATAAATATTTTTAAATAAATTTATTTTTAGTTTTTATTAATTGATCGTTGTAGGGCATTTAGGAACAACTCTTTTATGGATTTCTGATTCACTGTCGAAAACTGTACCTTAGTGAGTTTAATATGCCGTCCAAAATCGAAATAATTACAATCAGTTGCACAACAAACTATTTATAATGCAATAATTAGTTTTGTGAGAATGAAGTCTTAGAATCTTTTTTACTGTATTATTTTGCAAAAATATCTAACCCGTTTCTCAAAATATCGTTTGGGAGATGGTTTCTAAATACTTCCAATTAATGCTTCATTTTATCATTTTATTTTATACGCTTTTAAATAATTTAATTTCATGCATGTTTGTTAAAGACAATTTTGGAACCGATTTTTCACTTACTTTGTGATGTACTAGAGCTCTGAAATTTTCTGTATTTGTGTGCCCTCAATGATACATTTTAACATTTTCAGAACTTAATTATTAATTAACCGACTGACTTTAATTAAATTTTGATTCAGCATGAGAGGAGCCCTCTGGCGTGAAATTTGAGAAACAATTGATTTCAAGATTCCATAATAGTTATAATAATTAATAATTAAATCTGAAATATATTAAAGGCTAATTACTGTAAAATAATTAAAATAAGAACGTTTCTTTAAGGAAAATGTACTCATATTAGTTAACTAAATGGTAGAAAGTTTTTTATTTAAAATCTGGCGGCCAAACAAAAACTGTAAAATCGTGAGGTGCTGAAACGATACGACAAGGAAATAAAGTCATAATAAATATCATGAGAGAAAAATTCTAAACATCACTAAATATTAAAATATACTATTATAAATGGGATCAAAATTCCAATTTATTTAGACTATTTCTATTAGCTATTCTCGCCTTAACCGTTTTGTGATTGACGACCATATTTTTGATAGTAAAAATTATTTTCGATGTTTTAGTACACCAATACAAACGTGGTTTTTTTAAAAATCGTTTTATGTTCTTTATCTAGCTATGGCATCGCGGCAAAATTTTTCTGACACGTTCAGGATCGCTAAATTTTTTTCATCCGGTAAAGAGATCACGAATGGAATATATCTAAGAAGATGGAAATCAAAATAATTAAAAGAAAACGAAAGATGAAGAAAATACTCTGAGAGAATCAAATTAAACAAACAAGGAATCCATTCTAGTCCACTTTATCAAGGGCTAAGGACTAAATTCGAAATGGATTCAAAATATTTGGGAAATTTTTCTGTAAGAAATTTGCATTACGTCAAATATAGCTTCTCTTAGCCCAAAATTTCCCAACAAAAGACAAAGGAGATCAGTACCAACTAATAAGCATTATTTTAAAAGAAAAAGGAAAGCCAAACACAAACATAAAAACGAAAATAAGATTGAAAGAAAAATATTAGCCATCGGGCTGAATAACAACCTTCATAAAAATAAACTTACCCCACGCTTAGAAGACATGCACTAAAGGGTTTGCTCGGACAGCAAATACTATTATTTGCCGAGGATATTTTTCTTCAAATGATAAGGGGAGGATGAAAGGAATAGGAAGAAGATGGATAAACGTAAGTGGCATCATTTTCTGGCTCCCAACACGTAAAGTGATTCAATATTATCATGAATCTGAACAAAATGGAACGTTTATTCAGCAAATGGTGATCGGGGAGATTTTGAACGGCGACGTTAATATCTGGTTGACATAAATCATACGTGAGACAGTGATGACTGTATTACTCGGAGCTCATGGACTCAGGGGTCCTCCATCTCCGATACTTACGGTTGTTTACCGTTGGGCCTAATTAGAAGCTGATTTTTTACTTTCTAACTTTTTTAGCCAAAGCAAAAATCAGTTCGTCTTATATTCTAATAATAAGAATAATAGTATAGATAGGAACGCGATGCTGAATTCACTCAACGATCCAAATGTTGCAAGTAATTCTGTGAGATCGAACAAATTATCGTTGTGTGCATATAAAGCATCTCTACTTCACTTGAATGCCAAATTACGCTCTGATAAATATAAAACTGAAGCCACTATTCGTCCGTAAACACATTTTACACAGTGTGTTTCGTTTTCAGTTATTTATTTTTCTTGTTCTTGATCACAATGTTTCCCAGTTTGAAATTCTTTTTAAATTGTAACCATTTATATATAGCTTGTTGCCATCCTCTTCATTAAGACGAAAGCTTTTTCATAATGATTATGATTGCTTTCGCGGATGTCATACGGCGTAATTTTATTTCAGCGATTTTGATTTTTCAATAACTGTTAATTATATGTTTACTCAGTTTGTTACACATTTTGCAAAGGAGTTCGTTCCGTTTTCAGCAATTGTTTTTTTTCTTTTTCTATATTTTTCTTAAATTTATCAGACTCACACATATATTTTCTTTCGGCATCTCTGTCTCTACAAGACATGTTTCGAAATTTTCCAAAAAAAAAATATTAAAAAATCAAGATAATTTTTTTAGTAGTATGATTACAACAAACAATGAAATACAATATTTATTATATTTTAATAATATATTATATTAAAAATTTGTCTTCCGTTTAAATACGAACATTTTATTTATTTTCCCACCTAATGATAAAAACGTACCATTTACTATCAGTCGTTAAAAAAAACCGTTATATTAAAAATTTGTCTTCCGTTTAAATACGAACATTTTATTTATTTCCCCACCTAGTGATAAAAACGAACCATTTACTATCAGTCGTTAAAAAAAAGTCGTTAAATAAAGAAACACATTGTTTTAACTTTTCTTACTCTGATTTGGTTATGTCGTGAGATTCAAAGTCCCAACCTTGCCTTTGATTGGTCCACGTAAAATGTGTACATATCGCCTGATTATATTCAAATGTATGTATATTCGGATAAGAATAAAAAAAAATAAATAGGTATTTTTAATTTGAAAAATCAGTCAGCTGCGTGGAGCCTAGTGCGGTCGCACCGTTCCCCCCCCCCCGCCACCACCGACCAGCCCTAGTGAGAATACTTAGAAATCAGTTCCACATGACTACGGACACATGGCGTACGTACTATCTGTAAAATGCGTGATGTGAAAATCGCTACGCTAAGAATGCAATGGTCCGTTGGATTTAGACGTACCAAATTTGGCAAGTTGTTATTCTTTTTATTATAGGTGCTCACTAACAAAAAGTTTTTCACACTTTCGATTAGATCTTTATTTAGTCAAAAATTAATCGAGATTTAAACATTTTCCCCCAATAACTTCAAAGCATATTATTGCACAAAAACCATTTTTAAAGTAAGTTTTTTAAAATTAGCCTTTTTATGATATTTTCGTGCAATTATTTCTTAAATTTTAATAATTTTTCAAAATTAGTTTTAAACACATTTTGTAACAATGCCTTTAATTGTCGAAATGAAATTCAAACCAATTTTATCAAATCTTTCATTCGCGTGCTTTTGACAATGCTAATGTTATGATAAGAAATTGCTTCCTTTGTACATTAATTCCAAAGCAAAATTTACAATTCCCTTTTATTAACATGATAATGATTTTCATTTATTCTTTTTGTAAATTAAATGATGCACATATCGTTACTCACAGAATACAACTACTGATACAATCAAGTCAGACGAAGATGACAAATCAAACCTAAAACATCATTATGCTACGATGCTTCGAACTAGAGATTAGAATTTCTTCTTTACTTTTTTTGTCTCTTTTCATCAGCTCCATGATTTTATGAACTCATGCATGTTTGAGATGCTTCGTATTTAAGAAGATTCCTAACTTCTTCTGAAGCCGAAAGAAATATGTCATGCTTAAATGTTTTAACATGTTTTTTCAGTGCATATTTCTGTATATTGTGGTAAACTATTGTAAGTAACAAATTTAACATTTTCAGGAGATCCAAAAGAAGTTCCAGGATTACTTTTTTTGAGAGTGGTTATTTTCGTTCTTCTCGACCTACAGCTACGTCACTTTGTCCGTCCTAAGACCCGGTCGGTATAACGAAAATACGATAAAATCAGCAAAATTGCACTCATTATAGCCTGTCCCTGAGGTACAGTTTTACGTTACAGCAACTTGATTGATATATTGATATTCCCCTGTAACAGTCGTAAATTTCTAAGTTTCTTTAACTTAGGTTGTCTATATACCATGATGGTGGTGAGCAAGTTCGGCTTGGGATATTTGTTATATAAGCAGATATGAAATGTGTAATAACATAATTCTAAAAACATAGTATAGTAGTGAAAGCATATTCAAGTCACATCCTTACTTATAGATAAACAGATAATTGTGCTTTTATACAATGTCTGTTAGTTAATAATTTATAACGTGATGTGACAAAAACTTCGAAATTAGTAACACATGCGTAGAAAAGCAACTGTGAACTATTCTGGTTTACTTGAGTAAAATGAGATCGAAACCTGCCCAGATTGCTTAGTTCAATAAATTTTCCGCTGAAATCAAAAGTATTCGAGTTGCATTTATAAAAATACGTTAAAAAATGGAAAATTGTGATTTTTCAGAGAAGATTTAACACTATTGATTTTTAATTTCGGAATTTTCATGTTTTCAGCTAGCAATAATTCCATGATTTCATGAAGCAATAATTTCGTAAAATATTATCGCAAAGAATCTTTTATATGCCATATCTCTCTTTTTTTAATCTTCTTGATTATGGTGTTCTTTAGATAAGGTGAATAGTAATATAGTTTGGAATATTTTAACTATATAGATCCTTGCAGTTTTGAGTTATAATGGTCACATGCACATGGACAGACACATTCATAATTCCAACAATGGCTTTTCGGACTCATGGCTAAATTTGAAACATTCCAAAATGGCCAAACTCTTTAAGATTTGGAGATCAAAGTTTTTGACAATTACATTGCTTTGTTCATATCTACTTCGTAGATGAGAAAGCGACAATAGCGTGTTGGGCAAAATGGGGAACGTTTTCCTTTTGATTTTTTCGTACAATTCCTTTCGAGAAAGACATCGTATTCACACATTTATACGGGTAGACGGTTGACTTTTTTGAGTTTTGAAGGAGTTCGATCAAAATAATAATGAATGTAAAGATAACAAGACAAATTTCATCCATTTAGCTTTCTGTGGTTTTAAATTATCGTTTTCTCACACTTAGGTAATTAACATAAAAAAGAGTCAACCGTTGGAAGGATTTAGGCCAAAATTTGACTCTGATCAAAAAGTTTGATGTTAAGACCATATATCAAATTTCATACATCGAACACGTTCTGTTTTTGAAACAACCGTGTTGACATACGCACAGAAAAACGGACAGACAGACATAATTCCAAAAGTGTTTACATCCGACTCGGAAAATTTTGAAATAAGAAGATTCCTTAAAATCTTGAGACCAAATTTTTTACGTATTACACAATATATATTCCCTCCAAGAAAGTAAAAAAGTATAAGCCTAGACTGGATTTATACAACAAATTCATAACACCTCTTTTCCACAAATTATCTATATCTTTTTCAAGAAAACCAGTTCCAACCAAAAATTAGTTCAAATGATAGTGATATGGTATTTAAATGCAGGTAACTGCTTCTTTAAATAGATTATTAATTAAAATCAGTAATTTTAATTAATTATAAAGATTAATATAAATAAAATCAAATTAATTTTTAAAAATTAAATTAATTAACTTAATTTAAAGGCTAATGTAAATTAAATAATTCTAAAGGTTAAGGTAATTAATTTATAAAGGTTATTAATTAAAATTAGTATTTTAAATAAAAAGGGTTTGTAAGAAATTTACTTTCGAATTTCTGCATGCAACACGTAATTTTTCTATGACTTTTCTTTCCTTTGATAGGTTTTGGTTGCTTTAGTTTGATAAATAAAATGCAATAAACCGCTTTATAAAGTCGATTTTCATCTGTACGCCAATAAATATGCTTTTAAAATAAATTTAATCTGCTATAACACTCATAAACTTGTCCGAAATTTCATAAGTGTGTTCATTAAAATCTTATTATGGCTGACTGTTTTTTCTGTTTACTTTTTACTCTGAAGGAAATACTTCAACGAATATTTAGCTATCGAACGCATTCTGTTTCTATTAGGAACAATCATTTGGTATTTATTTTTGTTCCGATGACGAATATATGTAAATGTATCTTTCATAGCGCTATTTTCTGCTTTCATTTGTCCATTGGACTTGCAAGTGCTCGGGATATTAACCTTGATTTCATTTAAAAGGCTGTAATTATCAAGACAGGAAGTCTGTTCTTATTGATAGAACCAGAAAGTTTCAACAAACCGCATGCTGGAAAGTTGTCAAGTTTTCTCAACACCTAACAAATATCTTTCTTCTCTTTCACTTTCAAACAGAAGGGCGGAGGAAAAGAGTTAAAACTTTGATAATTATGAAAAGCATATTTGTCACTGCGAGATTTAGAACTTTGTAATAGTTTTAACATGTCTTCTACCACTTACTTATAATGAATGCATCTACATTGGATTGCAAAATGTGTACCACGCATTTCTTATAATTTGAAATCAATAGCTATAAAATATGTATCATAAAGCTATTGCTAAAATGCAGATATCGGCAAAATATGAGGAGTAATTTGAAGGTATTTATGATTTTATGTATTTGCTCTTCATCTCAGCTTCTAAAATTGCAAAAAAGCGAAGAAAATATTTAACAATATATTTAAAACGAAAAAGTTTACTGGTTACTTTTTGAATTCAAAATTAAATCTCTGCGGGATAATAATTTTAACAAATGAAATATTTGGCAATCTATCACGTCTTTCAGAACTTTTCTGTAAGAATATAAATTTCAGTTCTTAAAAATGCATTCAGTTTTATAAAGTGTAAAACAACGTTTTTAGATTTTCATAAACTAAAAACAGCATATTTTTAAGACTGGAACATTTTTCATTCATTTGTATGCAATTTTGAGATCTGTTCTTAAGAGACTCAAAATTCAGTTCGTTCTTCGAAAATGAAGTTCTGTGTATAAATTACATTTGTCGTAAATAAATTAAAATATTTTATTTAATATATGATTTGAATAAGCCAGATGAGCAAGTAAATAAATATTTTCTATTGCAAATCGAAAAGTACTACATTATCTGGATAATTTTTTTGACATTATTATTACACAGAAGTAAGGTGTTGCTTCTCAGTGAAAATCTCTATAGAACGATAAGCGACGTGTAAATATTGTAATGGAATCATTACATGCTCTTTACAATAATTTACCAATTTATTGCACTGCGCGTAATGGCAGATATTGTAAAGAATTTAAAAGAAATGATGTGACCTAACTGTCACACGAGAGGTTTAATTGAGCATGTCATCTAAATATATAAATGGACGATGTTTCATGCTGTAAGCTGCGTCCTTTTTTCTGCCTCAAGTTTCACAATGAGTTCCAAAATTAAATTAGCGTGGAGCACTTACCGTATGTCATGGAAATCAATACTTTCAAAGAAAGCCAAAAAACAAAGATAAACTCAGAGGGAATCGTATAAAACAAACAAGGAATCCATTCCAGTCCATTTTTCAAGGGCTAAAGACTTTATTCGAAATGGATTCAAATTAATTGGGAAATTTTCCTGTAAGAACGCCAATATAGCTTCTCCCAGCTCGAAATTTTCCAACAAAAGACAAAGAAGTTCTGTATATCTAAAAAGCATTATTTTAAAAGAAAGAGGAAAACCAAACACAAGCATAAAGACGCTAATAAGATTGATTTAAAAATATTAGCCATATGTCATGTGATCATGAATCACGAACTTCAAAAATAGGAATTTTGATTTCAATGTTAGCAACCTGACAAGAGCAACCATTTATAAAAACATAGCAAAATTTTGTTTAGTATTATTGAGCACATAAATTGAGATTAATTATAATTTACCAAATTATTCATAGTAGACATTACTTATAAATATTATTATGATAAGCTTATAAATTCTTTATCGTTTTTATTCAATTTGTTTATAATAAAAAACCATAAAATATTTAGCATAAATATAATGATCCAGATTTTTCCCTCGAAATATTCCTCTTATTAATATTCATTAATAAAAAACATTTATCGATGCCAAATACTTCTCATTACTGTAATAAATAGTTTTCCTCATACAAACTAGAATAAATCCTTCAAAATTTCGGAAAATTCAGACTGGTATTTGCCAAAGAAAATTCTATGAAGGTTAGGACGATTTTTAAAAGTTCAAGAAATTTCTTACAATAATATTACAATTTATCTCCCTTCACAGATTTTATCTAATCGATTTTATTACCATGCATTACTGAATAGAATTGAAAATTACACTCTTTATATTCAAGTGCTCTTTATAACTAAAAACACCAAACTCTTCAAACTAAAAGAGTGTGACTAAAACCGTTTTACCATTTTCACGTTAAATTGTGTTTCATTAAATTGCTTCCAAAATATAATATTGGTTAGATAGAACATTGAACTAGTTTCTATGCAAACACGTGATCCTTCATTAGTAAGTTTTTCTTGTTTCTTTAAAGAAAGTTTTAATTGTAGTTGCAGAATATAATTTTATATGTTCTGCGTGTCCAAAGAAAATACAAAATATAATTTTAATTGGAATTTTTTAAATTCATCTATTTGTACCTAAAGTAATATATAACCATCACAAATGAATTAAATCTTTATACGAATTTGGTTTATTCACATCTAAAATGAAAAATCGTCGCTTAACAAGCAACCCCACCTATCTCAATTTTTTGAAATTTCAAAGAGGAAGAAAATACTCAATTT
>BGPR01052135.1:0-10672 GCA_013235015.1 Araneus ventricosus
TGGGGAAAACAAAGTTTTTATATTGCAGTAATGTTCAAATGCAAGATAATTAAGTAATACATACAAATGTTCCAAAAGAAATACAAACATCTACATAGCACAATTTAAACTATGATCTATAATTTTGAAAGGCAATGTTTGTGTGCGCGATGTCCAGACAAATCTATCACACTTATAGTCCTGAAATTTGGCACACAGCTGATGGTGACTCAATGCAAATCGAAGCCTTAAAAATTTAATCTAGAAAATTTTTAATTAATGTTTTGTGTTGTTTTGAGTGATTTTTTGCTCTAATTTCTCAATAGCATGTTTTTGGATAATTGTACGAAAAAATAGATACACTATCGGAAAGGGAAAACGATTTCTGTTCTTATGAAGTTTGTTTCTTACGTCTAAAGTAATTTACTGAATTTTGAGAAATTTTTGTAAAATAGTCACTTTTATGTTTCTTTTCCATTTGGATTTCTTAAAATTCTCGCTTAAATAAATATTAAACTTTATTTATTATAAATAACAAGCGCATAGAATGGTTGATGTATAAATTATATTTAAAAACACATTTTTGAGTCCAGGTTAGAAAAAGTTATTTCAGAAAATTTCATTGACTTCTCACCTAGTTACTGGTTTCTTTAATTTTTTATGCTTAGTAAGAAGTAGTCTATTCTCAAGGTCAAGGTGAAATAAACCCTAATCCAAATACTTGAAAGGGGAGAGGAGAAGAGTATGCTATTTAGTTCTTGCAAGATTGCAACATTTCTAAGACATCCTTAGTCTATTGTCCAATAAAGGGTAGAGATGGATAATTCTTATTTTTGAAAAGGGGGAACAGGATTTTCAGTCCTTTGGTGCAATTCATGTAAAAAAGAGCCTGCTTCTCGCTTGTGGAAAATTTGCTTGACCAGAAGAGCTATATCTAAATATTTTATATATTCTAACATACAATAATATAGTCAGGAAATGTAATTTTTATTATATTTTTCATTCATAAAATTGTTCTTGTATTTCAAAAGTATATTATTCTTTATATTTAGTTCACAAATATTTTTTAAATAGTTGTTACATGTTTGAAATAATTTTTTTAAATTTGTTTTTTTTAAGAAAGTAGAGCTTAATGACTGGTATGTTGTTATATATATATAATTCTATGACTGCATGCCTCATTGTCTAATATACAAATATTAAATATATATATAGAATTTTTAAAAAATCATTAAAATAAAAAAATCCTGATTTACATAAAAAAAATCCGCTTTAAATCAAATAAATCAATTTTTTTGAAAAAAAATAAAAAAAATCAACAACCCTGTTAGTTACCTGTTCTTACTATCTCTCATTAGCGATATGCCTAGTCATCATACATGCGTTAATAGAATGGGACAAAGGAGTAAAACAATGTACAGTGGGATTAGAGTATATCACAGATAAGGTACGCGAGGGGAGTAAAACTCTAAAAACTTAGTGGTACGGAGGTTGTAAGAGTCCGCTTGTCAAGAAAAAATATTGCTACGAAAATCGTCCGGTGGGTGTATGATGAAAGCAGTCCAACAAGCAGGGTAATGGAGAACGACGCTTTATTCATGAATATTCCGAAAAACACGAAGTACAGGTAACAGTAAAAGCGCAACACTTTCATAAATTAGCGACACAAGCAGGCAGCAAATCGCTAACAATAACAGTAATGGCACGAACAATAACGCTCAGCTATTGTCAGCTAACAGCTGACCAACTCGCAAAGCGAACAAGGCTCCAAAGAGATTCAAATACGTTCCGTACCTCCAAGTATTTATACCCTTTTCTGGCAGGATGTGACATCACAGGAAAATTCCAGAAGAATCTCCATAACTTCGCTCCTAATAGAGATAGCGAGAAAATTCTAGCATTTTCAGAATGCTACATTTTATAGCCAAAGTCGACAAGATCGGGGGTCAATGGCTTCCATTCCATAGAATCTCTGCAAATGTCTCTTTCCAACCATAAAATTAACACTGCTGAAAAACGACAGTACAGGTTCGTAACATCTTCTGGTACAATATCTGTACCGACGGTAAAACAAAGGTTATTTTTTACCTTCATGATGTGTGTTTAATCAGACAAAAAGGAACTTAAAATATATGCATTCATTTTCCCTTCATTTGATAAGCAAAATATATCGAACGTAAACATAAATCTCACATGTTATGAGATGTATCAGCAATATTTTTAGATATTGAAAAAATAGTTTAGATTTTCTTACCTAAGCTGATATTCGGTAGGAAAACTTTCATCTTCGTTAATGATAATTTTCGGCAAGGAAACAGCTGCTTTTATTGAATTTCTAAGTTCACGTCTGAAACATTGTTAAATTGATAGTAAAAACAGCGTGTTAAATATACGATAAGCATAAAAGATAAAAACTTAATGTTTAATTGTATTCAGAGTGGTTAGAATTAACGTATACTTATCAAAATATTTTATATTATATTATTTAGAGGCTAAAGTTTGTTTTATTGATCCATGATGAGTGTGAAATAGAAAAAAAGTATATATATAAGCGTAGAATCTATCGATAACTATTACTTTTATTTCAAGAATAAAATATACCGAAAATAAACAAAAAAATTCACATTTTATGAGATATATCAGCAATATTTTTAGATACTGAAAAAGAATTTAACGTTTCCTTACCTTCTCAGATATTTAGGATGAAAAGTTCTAAGTTCTCCGATGGTAAGTTTTGGCAAGGAAACAGTTTTTCGAAGTGAATTTTCACGTTCATCACTGAAACATTGTTACATTCATAATAAAAAAAGAGAGTTAAATAAATGAGAAACAGAAGAAAAAGTAATAGCTAAAGATTTATTAGCATATAGGGTAGTGAGAATTAAAGAACACTGTTCAGAGCAATATGGGGGGGGGGGCAAGCGTGAGCATAAGAAAGCTAAATCTCATTGATACATATTTCAGAACATGGGAAAACGAATGACGCAAAAAAGAAAAAACTAAGAAAAAAAATATCTGAAAACTACCATTTTTTTAATACCTCAGAACTTTTTATTATACTTAACTTTATAAGCATTAATAAAATTACCATTTGGGTGTTTTTGATCATTGTTAGTATCTATTTCTCTCCTGTACCACACACTTGTAATTCGTGAGTTATATGCACTACAACTGTGACTAAATTACAGTGGATTCTCGTACAACGAGGGAGAAGGGTACGCTCCGCGTAATACACTGGTGTGCAAAAAGTAAAGACCATTTCGTAAAATGCGAGAAATTTGCAATTAATACGAAAACTATGGTTCGAAATCAGTTCTGGAGAATCGTGTGACATTCAATCGAGTATCATAAACATATTACAGTGTAGATTCGGTCACGAGGGCAATTAGGGGGAAGAAAAGAAAGGGATGAAGGCCAAAAATGGAGTTTGACCCATCCTTTTCCACAGAAAGCTGATAACGAGATGTAAGTTTTATCAATGGTTATGTTTGATGTGCATAATATTTACCTGCATTTTCGTAAACACAGCACAAATATTCGGGAAGATAAAATGGTTTTCTTAAAAAATCCCAAATTTTTTTTTGCATGTTTTTTGCTTACAACATGCAGATTTTTCCATTCAAATTAAACTAAATTTGTAGAACATTTGACAATATGTTGCAGAGGTATTGCATTAAAATTTGAAGTAAATGCGTTGAATTTTAGAGGAAATAGGAGTGTTTGTACTAAATAATTTTTTACTGCGCATGTGCGAGACGCAGCGGAATTTTTCTTTCATAACTTCAAAGCCAGATATATAGAGAAACTTTAAAAAAAAAATCAGTTGAGTTTCTTTAAAATTCAGAAAGCTGTCGACATTTCAGTAAGGTGAATTTAAATTTCTCTTTCAGAGTAGTTAAGTCATTAGGGTTCTTGCACAAACTGATATTTTTTAAATTTGAATCTTCGAACAATAACATTGAATTTTAGGAAAATTGAATATCCTGAATACTCATTTAAACTTATAAATTAAATACATTATATAGACATTACATTATTAAATACATTATTCTCATTTCCTCGAATACCATTCTAAGATTCAAGTTAAAAAAATATTAGTTTGTGCAAAAATCCTCATCATTTAGCTTCTCTTAAAGAGAAATTGAAATTCACCTCACTGAAATGCGGACATCCGCCTAAATTTTAATGGTATTCAACTGGAATTTTTTTAAAAAGTTGCTTTATATATCTGGCTTTGAAGTTATGAAAGAAAAATTCCGCTGCGTCTCGCACATGCGCAGTAAAAAATTATTTAGTACAAACACTCATATTTCCTCTAATATTCCACGTATTTACTTCAAAGTTTAATACAATGCTTCGGCAACATATTGTCGAATGTTTTGAAGATTTCATTTAATTTGAATGAAAATTCTGCATGTTATAAGCAAAAAACATGCAAAAAAAAATTTGAGATTGTTTAAGAAAACCATTTTATCTTCCCGAATATTTGTGCGGTGATTATGAAAATGCAGGCAAATATTATGCACATCAAACATAACCATTGATAAAAGTTACATCTCGTTATCAGCTTTCTGTGAAACAGAATGGGTCAAACTCCATTTTTGCCTTCATCCCTTTCTGGTGGACCCCCAAATTGCCCTCGTGACCGAATCTTCACTGAAAACTGTGTATGGTACTCGATTAAATGTCCCACGATTCTCCAGAACTGATTTCGAAGCATAGTTTTCGTATTAATTGCAAATTTCTCGCATTTTACGAAATGGTCCTTAATTTTTGCAAGGCTGCGGTGGCCTAGTGGTAAGGTCTCGACCTAAGGACCGGAGGGTCGCAGGTTTGAAACCCGATACCATTGAAGATCCGCCGTGTATGGGGCCCGTTGCACGCTGAATCATACGTAGTGGCCAAACGTCCTCCCGTTGGTGTGGCGCGGAAGCTTGGAGAGGGGGGTGCCAGCTCAGGTGTCGTCCTCGTCATCTGACCGCGGTTCTAAATTACGAGGTCCGCCCCTAAATAGCCCTCTTGTTGCTTCAAAACGGGACGTTAATATAACCTAACCTTAACTTTTGCACACCAGTGTAGTAAATCGCGTTATTCAGGACATGCAAGTTCAGACATGTCTCTAATTTGCAACTGCGCATATTGCTAGTGAAATGTTACTTTTTCTAAATTGGCAGCTTCACTGTTCATATATAACTAAAAAGCAGGTGCATTTGCTTTTCCAATCAAAAACTATGAAGATATTAAATTTACCTTACACGTGATGCGGGACTGTTTATCGAGCTTTATGAGAACTACTGTTCGTTTCAGAAACCCACGACTACCACTTTTGGACGATTTTACTCTGCAGAAGGGTGATACGCAGTCAGCAAGAAGAGTACTTTTCTGGAATTCTTTGTTAGATTCGGTTTTTATTTTTTTCGATATTGATATTCATTATTGTTTTGAATTCAGCTGTTTTGTTTTAATTTGAAACGATCGTTTTTGAATCGATTATTGGATTTAAAAAGTAAGCATTTCCTTCTGCATCTTTTATCTCATCCCTATTTTGGTGAGATCAAAGCCGACTAGCGAATGCGCTAAAGCGCGGAGGGTGTCCGTATCTGAAAACACACAGTAGGCACATTTCTCGTCGCGTTATATGAATTCATGTTATACGGGAGCGCGTTATACAAGAGTCCACTGTATTATAAAACGACAATTGAATTATTATATATTATATAGAGACTTTCCCTATATCGCTCGCTTTTTTTCAATTTATTATTTTTGGGTCATTCGTTTCCCCCGCGTTCTGAAATGCATATTACCAAGATCTGGAGTTTTTATAATACCTGTTCTTTTCCCCCCTCCACAATGCTCTGAATAGGAATGCTATAATTCTAACCACCGGACATGCATATATCAGTCCATATAAAATTTGTTAGTTCAGTTTTCAGGCATTTTGTGAATAAAGCTTTTATAAATTGAATCATCCAACTACGAAATATAATTACCGGGAATTTGATTCGATACAATATTTGTTAGTTCTGTTTCCAGGCATTTTGTGAATAATGTTTTTATAAACTGAATCATCCAACGGAGAATCTGTTGGCCGTGATGCAGATTTGCTTCTTTTTTTAGGAGGAAGCGGCGGTGGTTGTGAGGAATCTATAGGAATCGAATCTCGAATCGGTTGTTCAGGATTCATGCTGAAAGATGAAAAGTAAAAATGCTTGAAAAAGGAAGATAATTAATAATATGATACAAAAATTAGATGCAGCTATACTAAGTAAAGTAACTAAATAAATAAATAACGAAGTCATTTTAATCTAGTCCATAAAATAAATGTTCTCTTGATATCAAAGTCCACTGTAAAAAATCCACCTGAAAATTCAGGTGAAAATTTACTGATTTTAACGGAAAATTTCCATAATGTCTTGAAACCGGTATTTTCCCCTTAAACATACGGGCACTTTCCGTAAAACGCGAATCGGGAAGGCGAAAATGGGCTTTTTCCGTTTTTATGGCTGCCGTAACTGGTCTAACCGGTTTAGAATTGGCGACAACGCGCAAAATTTCGAATCCGAAATGTATTACTTTCTGTTAAAATGTATTAAAAAACATCAAGGCCAAAAGATATCAGCAAGTTATTACCATAAAATACACATATATAAGGCATAAAGTCAATATCTGTTTTAAATGTGTGTATTTTAAACGAGTATAACTTTAATATGCTATTCATTTTCGTTTTCCCCCAATTGACTCTCTCGCCAAACAACCTTGAATAGGCGCCAAGAAAGCCGGGAAGCAAAAGTGAATCATGGAACCGCGCCGCCATCTTATGTCTCTGGAAATGTTATTAGTAAAAATTGTGATAATCGAGTTTAACCAAAGAACTTATAAGAGAAGAAGCGACACTTCGAAAACTTGGCAGTTTGCCAAAAACCAATTCTGGCGAGATTTTGTAAGGAAGCAAACATTTAGAAAGTCTCGCCAGGTCCTGTTGCGCAAAAGAATGCGCAGGGGATTTGATTTGTTTTGATCGTGGCGTGGGTTAACTTTGTTGAGCTTGCAACGGATTTTTTTTTTTTTTGTCGTCTTTGATTCTTCTAGCTTGCTTCTAGGTCTGAGAAAACAGAATTCAGCAGGAATCATGACAGATGCATTTCTTGCAACGCCACTCGTGCAAAATCGCAGGAGTTGAAATATTTTCGCTTCCCAAAAGACGAAGAAAGGTATGAACGAATTCTACTCATTTTTCAACCTTCGGCTTAGTGTATACATAGTTCGTTCTCGTGTCAATAAATTTCTTTAATGCTCGCATTATGTTTTATAGATCCGCATAAACACAGCATAACAGGATGGCAAGTCACACTGTCTGCTTTCCTTCTTCTGGTACCTCAATTGTTTGGAAAAAATGAAATTTGTCCTCCTCAGCCGCTTCAACCAAGATGCTTTAGAAAACTATTTTTCTCGGGTATGTTGTTTATTGCTTGAAATTAATTTATTTAATTATAAAATTTGAGTTTGGTAAAAGAAAGCTGTGTAAATTAATAAATTGCTTTTATTTTATTGAACTTATTTAACACAACTTTTTCATCATTTCTTTAGGTATTCTTTAAAAAATTCAATGTCAAATTTCAAATTATTTTATTATAAACACAAATTTGGAAGGTTCAATTTATTCTAAAATTTAACAATATTTTTAACATTTAAGAAATCTTTTAAGGCTGTCTTAAATGAAAAATAAGTAAATTGTGTAAAATAATTTGCTGATTACTATAAAAAATACATAGAAACTTAAAAATGTTTATTAATTCCATGTGTTTAATTGATATTTTCTCTTTAGGCTAGGCGAATGACCATCCTACTCCAGTGACAGGACACTGATGTTATTACTGAATTGATGTTTGCTATGTGGAAATGCCAACCATGAGCCAGATGACATCATTCCACCCAAATCATCCCGCAAACGGATGAAGATTGCCTAAATCTTGTTATTGATGAACCATCATGGATTGCCCAGAAGCACAGGAAAATTGGGATGATTTGGAGCTCAACAGTGCCACTTATGTGGCAGGCTACATTTCAACAGTATCTCTTCAGAAAATCTACTGTGAACTCTGCAAATTAAATATATGCCAGCAACGCAGCAACTGCCACTTATATTCTTCTGTCATTTAAAGAGTTTGCTAACTCAAAAGCCGGATTACAATATCCTTCGCAACTCTTTGTAAATTGTATTTGTAAATCCGGTGAAATTTTCAACTATATTTTTTCAAACACAAGTCATCAAAGGGGAATTTTGAAAAGATTAAAGATTTACAAATGAGTTAATATTGTTCTAAAAGCCATCAATTTACTTCATGGCAAACTTAGTTTTTGTTTGGTTGATCAAGTTCAGCTGAGATAGTTATAATTATTGTATACATATATTTTCTTTATAATAAATTTTTATAGTAATGAAACAACTGAAAAACGTGAAATATATATAAATCATATTTTTAAATGGTTTTGTGATACTGTTGTGAAATTTGGAGCTCTTGGTAAGTATTTAAGACAGTTGTGTTAAGCACGGTTGTTCTTGAAGATTTCTAGTGTTGATTAGTTATTTCTTGAATACTTGATTTTGGTTTGTTCAGTCTTGTTTTCCCCCATGGTAAAATGTATTCAGTGAAGTTTTTGCTGATGTTGAAAGTTTTCTTACGTATTGGTAACTTTTAGCTGCTCCTAGAGACAGAGGTTTTTTGTATAGTGTAGTTTATGTTTCAGGGTAAATTTTTTTATTAATTGTGTTTAATTTAATCGTATCATGTAGCACCTGACACAGGAACACAGCATTTTTTTATTGGTGTCTGTCTTGGGAAAAATTTTAAAAAAAGCTTCAGTTCTTATTTATTAGTATTTTTCATTATTGTTGTTGCCTGTTAATATTTTTTTGTCAGTATTTTCAACTGTTAATTCTAAGTTGAATAAATTAATGTGATTTGAATTTCTTTTGTAATGTGTATTCTTTGCATGTTGATAGAGTTTACATTCGCAAATAATATTCATTTACCTACATTGTTCATGAAGCGAAAATTTTCGTTTCCACCTGACTTCTATGAATACTTTGATATGTAATTCAGGAAAATGATTAATTAACTTTAATGTAATTATGGATTTTTAAGGAGAAGTAACATTTTTACTTTCTCGTATACGAAGTATACAAAGAGAAAGTATTGTAATCGTCAAAAAATTCGAACTCGAGATTTTGACGAATCTCCACGTTTTAGACCTCCCTGATTCCGAAAAACACAATTTTGGAATTATGTCTGTCTGTGTGTGTGTCTGTATGTGTGTCTGTGTGTGTGTCTGTGAACACGATAACTCAAAAACTATTAGAGCTACGGGGATGAAATTTGGTATGTGGTCTTTAAACATAATTTGTAGGTTTCTATCAAATTTTGGACAAAATCCGTCAACGGGAAGTCTGTCTGTCTGTATGCTCGGGGTCATGCGAACGCTATAACTCAAAAACTTGAAAAGCCAGATGGATAAAATTTTATACACAGTTTTATCGTCATGAATGTAGGTCCGTATAAAATTTTGGGCCAAATCCGTCAAAGGGTTGACTGTCTGTCGGTCTGTATAATCGCATACTTGTTCAGTTTTGAAACCAACTCCCTGCGCATGCCTACTGGTGGCAATGCCTGTGCAAGAAAGGGACGCTCCGAAACTTGGCAGTTTGCCAAAAACCAATTCTGGAGTGATTTTGTAAGGAAGCATACATTTAGGGAGTCTCGCCAGGTCCTGTTGCGCAAAAGAATGAGCAGAGGATTTGAATTTGTTTGGATCCTTCAAACCACGCGTGGTTCCAACTTTGGTTTACTTGCGACGGAAGTTTATTTGACGTCTTTTATTATTCTAGTTTTCTCTACATGTGTTAGGAGTATACGAGAAAGTTTAGGGGAGACCACTCCCGCTGGTTTAAGATACATAATTATACTAAAAATTAAACAGTTCTATAATAAATACATTACTTCTTGCAATATGATGAAATCGTGTGTTTTCTTAAGAAATATATGAATTAGCTTTTTACTTTCTCGTATACGAAGTATACAAAGAGAAAGTATTGTAATCGTCAAAAAATTCGAACTCGAGATTTTGACGAATCTCCACGTTTTAGACCTCCCTGAGTCCGAAAAACACAATTTTGGAATTATGTCTGTGTGTCTGTCTGTGAACACGATAACTCGAAGCCTATAGAGCTACGGGGGACAGAGAATTTTTTGCTTATGTGAATTCTTTAAACACTGGCCCCGGGTTTTCTAATTTTGGACAAAATCTGTCAACGGGAGGTCGTCAATCCTCCTGTACGTCCGCCGGTCATGTGGAACGCTATAACTCTCAAACCTGAGATAATAGCTACAGAGACAAAATTTGGTGCTGATTTTATCAAAGCAGAATCAGGTCCGTATCCATAAAATTTTGGGCCAAGTCGTCAGAGGGTTGACATCTGTCGATTATAATCACCTTGTTCAGTTTGAAGAACTAACTGCTTACTTGCCCTACTCATTAGCATGCCACCGATACCGAAGAGGACTCCGAAACTTACTTGACGTTTGCCAAAATATAATTACCGGCACCGATTTTTATGGAAACTAAACATTTAAGAGGATCTCGTCAGGTCTATTTACGCAAAAGAATGCACCGGGGATTCAATTTGTTTTGTCCT
>BGPR01052137.1:0-10672 GCA_013235015.1 Araneus ventricosus
GAACATTAAGAAACTTACAAAACATTAACAAATTGAACATTACGGAACTTCACAAAATTTAAGAACAGCACTCGAGCTTACTTCTACGCATGCGCGATAACATTTCTTACCTTGTGAACTTACGATGTGACTACAATAAATTAAAAGTTCTTTCATACTCATAGTAAATGACTAACTGTAAAAAAAAAACCCTTAATATAAAAAAACTGATTTCAGACTCATAATAGATGGCTGAGTTTCCAAAACGTGATATAAAATATCCAAAACGCACTGCTCTTAGTTTCGATGTTATTTAAATAGTTGACACCCAAAATCTAATATGCTGACTCGTTCTAAATATTGTTTCTGAAAGCTTTTTTTCTATCCCTTCGATTTGATATTAAAACGTTTGTTAAATTACTGGAGATGAGTTTTCAAACAATACCGAAATTACAGACATAAATGCTTTTTCTTACTTGTTTAAAAAAAAGATCTGTAATGTGATGTCCTTTTTCCATTCCTCTATCTCTCTCTTTTTAAAAAGAAAAAGAATATCTTACGCTTTTGTGTGGAAGTTTTTGTACAAGAATTCGATCATGAAAAGAAACTAATAAAAACAGAGAAAGAGGCTCTTATTTGCTGTGCAGAGACAAACATAGTTACAGCTAGAGGTATTCTGACTAATACATTCTGAAGAAAGGTGACAGAAACCTTTCTTATTCTGGAACTGCTTCGTTTGACAGCTCATTGAGGGCCATTTGAAAAGTGTCATATCAATAGTTTATTTTAAAAAATCGTAAAATTATTTATTAAAAATCTTTCTAAAAGTCATAGGCAAAGATAAAGCCAAAAAAGGCAAAAAATGAATGTAAGGTCAAATGAAAATTCCAAAGGCCAAGAGCTTTGAAAAAAAATAAATTTCCAGAATTTGGCCACCCTGCCTCTGTTCCTGAGGTCTATGAGACGCCGAAAAACAACCCTGTTTGCAAAAGGCAACCCTGCTTTAGGAATTCCGCCAAGCATTTACTCCAGCATCGCCAACGGTAGCCAAACGTTAAAGTATTATTAGACCCTAACTTTCTTTCTAATGGTCAGATCGAGGATTTCAACAGTTTAAAAAATCCCCGGACAACGCGGATCATTTTGCAAAAATCCGGGCGTAAATCGTTCCAGTAGTTTTTGAGTCCATAGCGAACACACATACGAACATTGCATTTTATATATATAGATTCCTTTTGTTCTTTCTAAACGTCCGAACTTTAGGTTTCTGTTCTTAACTGAGATTTTAATTATTTCTAATTTTTTGGTTTGTCTCTGCATTTTTTACATGCATTGTAAATTATTTATAACAACCGAAAGAAAAAAGAGAAAAGTGCATTAATTATTGAATCGAATTATTATATGTTTGTTATATTTTGACTGACTTCGGCTACAGAAGCATGTCCTCATCATATTATAAGATTTATTTGTTCAGAAGAGCGAATGGTTATGAGAAAAGGAAGGACACTAAAACAAGGTATCTTAAACTGTAAGTCGTGAAAATTCTCACGTGATCTTTTTCTTTCAGATTCTTCGATATTTCTAGGAAAAGTAGCTGAAAAGATAATCTTAATGTAAAGATTTCAAAATTGACTATATTCCAATTTTTAAATGAATTTATTTCTTTAATAATTATTAATTGGACATAACAATGCAATTACGAACCAACTATCATTTTATGAATTTCGGATTCACTGGGGAAAACTGTGTCTAAGTGTGTGTATGCAAATGGTTATTGGAAAACGGAAGAGCACTAAATAAAGGTCATCTTAGCTGCAAGCCATGAAAAATAGGAGGATCATAGAATCTCTTTCTTCTAGATTCTTCGACTTTTATAAGAAAAATAGCTAAAATTATCATCTTAAAGCAACGATTTTAGTAAAATTTATGAAATAAATATTTTTAAATAAATTTATTTTTAGTTTTTATTAATTGATCGTTGTAGGGCATTTAGGAACAACTCTTTTATGGATTTCTGATTCACTGTCGAAAACTGTACCTTAGTGAGTTTAATATGCCGTCCAAAATCGAAATAATTACAATCAGTTGCACAACAAACTATTTATAATGCAATAATTAGTTTTGTGAGAATGAAGTCTTAGAATCTTTTTTACTGTATTATTTTGCAAAAATATCTAACCCGTTTCTCAAAATATCGTTTGGGAGATGGTTTCTAAATACTTCCAATTAATGCTTCATTTTATCATTTTATTTTATACGCTTTTAAATAATTTAATTTCATGCATGTTTGTTAAAGACAATTTTGGAACCGATTTTTCACTTACTTTGTGATGTACTAGAGCTCTGAAATTTTCTGTATTTGTGTGCCCTCAATGATACATTTTAACATTTTCAGAACTTAATTATTAATTAACCGACTGACTTTAATTAAATTTTGATTCAGCATGAGAGGAGCCCTCTGGCGTGAAATTTGAGAAACAATTGATTTCAAGATTCCATAATAGTTATAATAATTAATAATTAAATCTGAAATATATTAAAGGCTAATTACTGTAAAATAATTAAAATAAGAACGTTTCTTTAAGGAAAATGTACTCATATTAGTTAACTAAATGGTAGAAAGTTTTTTATTTAAAATCTGGCGGCCAAACAAAAACTGTAAAATCGTGAGGTGCTGAAACGATACGACAAGGAAATAAAGTCATAATAAATATCATGAGAGAAAAATTCTAAACATCACTAAATATTAAAATATACTATTATAAATGGGATCAAAATTCCAATTTATTTAGACTATTTCTATTAGCTATTCTCGCCTTAACCGTTTTGTGATTGACGACCATATTTTTGATAGTAAAAATTATTTTCGATGTTTTAGTACACCAATACAAACGTGGTTTTTTTAAAAATCGTTTTATGTTCTTTATCTAGCTATGGCATCGCGGCAAAATTTTTCTGACACGTTCAGGATCGCTAAATTTTTTTCATCCGGTAAAGAGATCACGAATGGAATATATCTAAGAAGATGGAAATCAAAATAATTAAAAGAAAACGAAAGATGAAGAAAATACTCTGAGAGAATCAAATTAAACAAACAAGGAATCCATTCTAGTCCACTTTATCAAGGGCTAAGGACTAAATTCGAAATGGATTCAAAATATTTGGGAAATTTTTCTGTAAGAAATTTGCATTACGTCAAATATAGCTTCTCTTAGCCCAAAATTTCCCAACAAAAGACAAAGGAGATCAGTACCAACTAATAAGCATTATTTTAAAAGAAAAAGGAAAGCCAAACACAAACATAAAAACGAAAATAAGATTGAAAGAAAAATATTAGCCATCGGGCTGAATAACAACCTTCATAAAAATAAACTTACCCCACGCTTAGAAGACATGCACTAAAGGGTTTGCTCGGACAGCAAATACTATTATTTGCCGAGGATATTTTTCTTCAAATGATAAGGGGAGGATGAAAGGAATAGGAAGAAGATGGATAAACGTAAGTGGCATCATTTTCTGGCTCCCAACACGTAAAGTGATTCAATATTATCATGAATCTGAACAAAATGGAACGTTTATTCAGCAAATGGTGATCGGGGAGATTTTGAACGGCGACGTTAATATCTGGTTGACATAAATCATACGTGAGACAGTGATGACTGTATTACTCGGAGCTCATGGACTCAGGGGTCCTCCATCTCCGATACTTACGGTTGTTTACCGTTGGGCCTAATTAGAAGCTGATTTTTTACTTTCTAACTTTTTTAGCCAAAGCAAAAATCAGTTCGTCTTATATTCTAATAATAAGAATAATAGTATAGATAGGAACGCGATGCTGAATTCACTCAACGATCCAAATGTTGCAAGTAATTCTGTGAGATCGAACAAATTATCGTTGTGTGCATATAAAGCATCTCTACTTCACTTGAATGCCAAATTACGCTCTGATAAATATAAAACTGAAGCCACTATTCGTCCGTAAACACATTTTACACAGTGTGTTTCGTTTTCAGTTATTTATTTTTCTTGTTCTTGATCACAATGTTTCCCAGTTTGAAATTCTTTTTAAATTGTAACCATTTATATATAGCTTGTTGCCATCCTCTTCATTAAGACGAAAGCTTTTTCATAATGATTATGATTGCTTTCGCGGATGTCATACGGCGTAATTTTATTTCAGCGATTTTGATTTTTCAATAACTGTTAATTATATGTTTACTCAGTTTGTTACACATTTTGCAAAGGAGTTCGTTCCGTTTTCAGCAATTGTTTTTTTTCTTTTTCTATATTTTTCTTAAATTTATCAGACTCACACATATATTTTCTTTCGGCATCTCTGTCTCTACAAGACATGTTTCGAAATTTTCCAAAAAAAAAATATTAAAAAATCAAGATAATTTTTTTAGTAGTATGATTACAACAAACAATGAAATACAATATTTATTATATTTTAATAATATATTATATTAAAAATTTGTCTTCCGTTTAAATACGAACATTTTATTTATTTTCCCACCTAATGATAAAAACGTACCATTTACTATCAGTCGTTAAAAAAAACCGTTATATTAAAAATTTGTCTTCCGTTTAAATACGAACATTTTATTTATTTCCCCACCTAGTGATAAAAACGAACCATTTACTATCAGTCGTTAAAAAAAAGTCGTTAAATAAAGAAACACATTGTTTTAACTTTTCTTACTCTGATTTGGTTATGTCGTGAGATTCAAAGTCCCAACCTTGCCTTTGATTGGTCCACGTAAAATGTGTACATATCGCCTGATTATATTCAAATGTATGTATATTCGGATAAGAATAAAAAAAAATAAATAGGTATTTTTAATTTGAAAAATCAGTCAGCTGCGTGGAGCCTAGTGCGGTCGCACCGTTCCCCCCCCCCCGCCACCACCGACCAGCCCTAGTGAGAATACTTAGAAATCAGTTCCACATGACTACGGACACATGGCGTACGTACTATCTGTAAAATGCGTGATGTGAAAATCGCTACGCTAAGAATGCAATGGTCCGTTGGATTTAGACGTACCAAATTTGGCAAGTTGTTATTCTTTTTATTATAGGTGCTCACTAACAAAAAGTTTTTCACACTTTCGATTAGATCTTTATTTAGTCAAAAATTAATCGAGATTTAAACATTTTCCCCCAATAACTTCAAAGCATATTATTGCACAAAAACCATTTTTAAAGTAAGTTTTTTAAAATTAGCCTTTTTATGATATTTTCGTGCAATTATTTCTTAAATTTTAATAATTTTTCAAAATTAGTTTTAAACACATTTTGTAACAATGCCTTTAATTGTCGAAATGAAATTCAAACCAATTTTATCAAATCTTTCATTCGCGTGCTTTTGACAATGCTAATGTTATGATAAGAAATTGCTTCCTTTGTACATTAATTCCAAAGCAAAATTTACAATTCCCTTTTATTAACATGATAATGATTTTCATTTATTCTTTTTGTAAATTAAATGATGCACATATCGTTACTCACAGAATACAACTACTGATACAATCAAGTCAGACGAAGATGACAAATCAAACCTAAAACATCATTATGCTACGATGTTTCGAACTAGAGATTAGAATTTCTTCCTTACTTTTTTTCTCTCTTTTCATCAGCTCCATGATTTTATGAACTCATGCATGTTTGAGATGCTTCGTATTTAAGAAGATTCCTAACTTCTTCTGAAGCCGAAAGAAATATGTCATGCTTAAATGTTTTAACATGTTTTTTCAGTGCATATTTCTGTATATTGTGGTAAACTATTGTAAGTAACAAATTTAACATTTTCAGGAGATCCAAAAGAAGTTCCAGGATTACTTTTTTTGAGAGTGGTTATTTTCGTTCTTCTCGACCTACAGCTACGTCACTTTGTCCGTCCTAAGACCCGGTCGGTATAACGAAAATACGATAAAATCAGCAAAATTGCACTCATTATAGCCTGTCCCTGAGGTACAGTTTTACGTTACAGCAACTTGATTGATATATTGATATTTTCATGTAATAGTCGTAAATTTCTGAGTTTCTTTAACTTAATTTGTCTATATACCATGATGGTGGTGAGCAAGTTCGGCTTGGGATATTTGTTATATAAGCAGATATGAAATTTGTAATAACATAATTCTAAAAACAGAGTATAGTAGTGAAAGCATATTCAAGTCACATCCTTACTTATAGATAAACAGATAATTGTGCTTTTATACAATGTCTGTTAGTTAATAATTTATAACGTGATGTGACAAAAACTTCGAAATTAGTAACACATGCGTAGAAAAGCAACTGTGAACTATTCTGGTTTACTTGAGTAAAATGAGATCGAAACCTGCCCAGATTGCTTAGTTCAATAAATTTTCCGCTGAAATCAAAAGTATTCGAGTTGCATTTATAAAAATACGTTAAAAAATGGAAAATTGTGATTTTTCAGAGAAGATTTAACACTATTGATTTTTAATTTCGGAATTTTCATGTTTTCAGCTAGCAATAATTCCATGATTTCATGAAGCAATAATTTCGTAAAATATTATCGCAAAGAATCTTTTATATGCCATATCTCTCTTTTTTTAATCTTCTTGATTATGGTGTTCTTTAGATAAGGTGAATAGTAATATAGTTTGGAATATTTTAACTATATAGATCCTTGCAGTTTTGAGTTATAATGGTCACATGCACATGGACAGACACATTCATAATTCCAACAATGGCTTTTCGGACTCATGGCTAAATTTGAAACATTCCAAAATGGCCAAACTCTTTAAGATTTGGAGATCAAAGTTTTTGACAATTACATTGCTTTGTTCATATCTACTTCGTAGATGAGAAAGCGACAATAGCGTGTTGGGCAAAATGGGGAACGTTTTCCTTTTGATTTTTTCGTACAATTCCTTTCGAGAAAGACATCGTATTCACACATTTATACGGGTAGACGGTTGACTTTTTTGAGTTTTGAAGGAGTTCGATCAAAATAATAATGAATGTAAAGATAACAAGACAAATTTCATCCATTTAGCTTTCTGTGGTTTTAAATTATCGTTTTCTCACACTTAGGTAATTAACATAAAAAAGAGTCAACCGTTGGAAGGATTTAGGCCAAAATTTGACTCTGATCAAAAAGTTTGATGTTAAGACCATATATCAAATTTCATACATCGAACACGTTCTGTTTTTGAAACAACCGTGTTGACATACGCACAGAAAAACGGACAGACAGACATAATTCCAAAAGTGTTTACATCCGACTCGGAAAATTTTGAAATAAGAAGATTCCTTAAAATCTTGAGACCAAATTTTTTACGTATTACACAATATATATTCCCTCCAAGAAAGTAAAAAAGTATAAGCCTAGACTGGATTTATACAACAAATTCATAACACCTCTTTTCCACAAATTATCTATATCTTTTTCAAGAAAACCAGTTCCAACCAAAAATTAGTTCAAATGATAGTGATATGGTATTTAAATGCAGGTAACTGCTTCTTTAAATAGATTATTAATTAAAATCAGTAATTTTAATTAATTATAAAGATTAATATAAATAAAATCAAATTAATTTTTAAAAATTAAATTAATTAACTTAATTTAAAGGCTAATGTAAATTAAATAATTCTAAAGGTTAAGGTAATTAATTTATAAAGGTTATTAATTAAAATTAGTATTTTAAATAAAAAGGGTTTGTAAGAAATTTACTTTCGAATTTCTGCATGCAACACGTAATTTTTCTATGACTTTTCTTTCCTTTGATAGGTTTTGGTTGCTTTAGTTTGATAAATAAAATGCAATAAACCGCTTTATAAAGTCGATTTTCATCTGTACGCCAATAAATATGCTTTTAAAATAAATTTAATCTGCTATAACACTCATAAACTTGTCCGAAATTTCATAAGTGTGTTCATTAAAATCTTATTATGGCTGACTGTTTTTTCTGTTTACTTTTTACTCTGAAGGAAATACTTCAACGAATATTTAGCTATCGAACGCATTCTGTTTCTATTAGGAACAATCATTTGGTATTTATTTTTGTTCCGATGACGAATATATGTAAATGTATCTTTCATAGCGCTATTTTCTGCTTTCATTTGTCCATTGGACTTGCAAGTGCTCGGGATATTAACCTTGATTTCATTTAAAAGGCTGTAATTATCAAGACAGGAAGTCTGTTCTTATTGATAGAACCAGAAAGTTTCAACAAACCGCATGCTGGAAAGTTGTCAAGTTTTCTCAACACCTAACAAATATCTTTCTTCTCTTTCACTTTCAAACAGAAGGGCGGAGGAAAAGAGTTAAAACTTTGATAATTATGAAAAGCATATTTGTCACTGCGAGATTTAGAACTTTGTAATAGTTTTAACATGTCTTCTACCACTTACTTATAATGAATGCATCTACATTGGATTGCAAAATGTGTACCACGCATTTCTTATAATTTGAAATCAATAGCTATAAAATATGTATCATAAAGCTATTGCTAAAATGCAGATATCGGCAAAATATGAGGAGTAATTTGAAGGTATTTATGATTTTATGTATTTGCTCTTCATCTCAGCTTCTAAAATTGCAAAAAAGCGAAGAAAATATTTAACAATATATTTAAAACGAAAAAGTTTACTGGTTACTTTTTGAATTCAAAATTAAATCTCTGCGGGATAATAATTTTAACAAATGAAATATTTGGCAATCTATCACGTCTTTCAGAACTTTTCTGTAAGAATATAAATTTCAGTTCTTAAAAATGCATTCAGTTTTATAAAGTGTAAAACAACGTTTTTAGATTTTCATAAACTAAAAACAGCATATTTTTAAGACTGGAACATTTTTCATTCATTTGTATGCAATTTTGAGATCTGTTCTTAAGAGACTCAAAATTCAGTTCGTTCTTCGAAAATGAAGTTCTGTGTATAAATTACATTTGTCGTAAATAAATTAAAATATTTTATTTAATATATGATTTGAATAAGCCAGATGAGCAAGTAAATAAATATTTTCTATTGCAAATCGAAAAGTACTACATTATCTGGATAATTTTTTTGACATTATTATTACACAGAAGTAAGGTGTTGCTTCTCAGTGAAAATCTCTATAGAACGATAAGCGACGTGTAAATATTGTAATGGAATCATTACATGCTCTTTACAATAATTTACCAATTTATTGCACTGCGCGTAATGGCAGATATTGTAAAGAATTTAAAAGAAATGATGTGACCTAACTGTCACACGAGAGGTTTAATTGAGCATGTCATCTAAATATATAAATGGACGATGTTTCATGCTGTAAGCTGCGTCCTTTTTTCTGCCTCAAGTTTCACAATGAGTTCCAAAATTAAATTAGCGTGGAGCACTTACCGTATGTCATGGAAATCAATACTTTCAAAGAAAGCCAAAAAACAAAGATAAACTCAGAGGGAATCGTATAAAACAAACAAGGAATCCATTCCAGTCCATTTTTCAAGGGCTAAAGACTTTATTCGAAATGGATTCAAATTAATTGGGAAATTTTCCTGTAAGAACGCCAATATAGCTTCTCCCAGCTCGAAATTTTCCAACAAAAGACAAAGAAGTTCTGTATATCTAAAAAGCATTATTTTAAAAGAAAGAGGAAAACCAAACACAAGCATAAAGACGCTAATAAGATTGATTTAAAAATATTAGCCATATGTCATGTGATCATGAATCACGAACTTCAAAAATAGGAATTTTGATTTCAATGTTAGCAACCTGACAAGAGCAACCATTTATAAAAACATAGCAAAATTTTGTTTAGTATTATTGAGCACATAAATTGAGATTAATTATAATTTACCAAATTATTCATAGTAGACATTACTTATAAATATTATTATGATAAGCTTATAAATTCTTTATCGTTTTTATTCAATTTGTTTATAATAAAAAACCATAAAATATTTAGCATAAATATAATGATCCAGATTTTTCCCTCGAAATATTCCTCTTATTAATATTCATTAATAAAAAACATTTATCGATGCCAAATACTTCTCATTACTGTAATAAATAGTTTTCCTCATACAAACTAGAATAAATCCTTCAAAATTTCGGAAAATTCAGACTGGTATTTGCCAAAGAAAATTCTATGAAGGTTAGGACGATTTTTAAAAGTTCAAGAAATTTCTTACAATAATATTACAATTTATCTCCCTTCACAGATTTTATCTAATCGATTTTATTACCATGCATTACTGAATAGAATTGAAAATTACACTCTTTATATTCAAGTGCTCTTTATAACTAAAAACACCAAACTCTTCAAACTAAAAGAGTGTGACTAAAACCGTTTTACCATTTTCACGTTAAATTGTGTTTCATTAAATTGCTTCCAAAATATAATATTGGTTAGATAGAACATTGAACTAGTTTCTATGCAAACACGTGATCCTTCATTAGTAAGTTTTTCTTGTTTCTTTAAAGAAAGTTTTAATTGTAGTTGCAGAATATAATTTTATATGTTCTGCGTGTCCAAAGAAAATACAAAATATAATTTTAATTGGAATTTTTTAAATTCATCTATTTGTACCTAAAGTAATATATAACCATCACAAATGAATTAAATCTTTATACGAATTTGGTTTATTCACATCTAAAATGAAAAATCGTCGCTTAACAAGCAACCCCACCTATCTCAATTTTTTGAAATTTCAAAGAGGAAGAAAATACTCAATTT
>BGPR01052138.1:0-10672 GCA_013235015.1 Araneus ventricosus
GTTTGGGATTTGATTTTGTTTATAAGTTAATTAGTTAGAATTCAAATACATTTAGTTTTGATCAAAAGCTTTCTGCATGATGCCTATTATGTTCTTACTTGAAATAAATTTATTATCGAAATAAATAATATGCTTAAATTATTATGAAACGCATTAAATAAAGGATTTACTGAAAAAACTAAATTTTAATAATTTTCAATTTTTATTTTAATAAAGTTTGAATGGATTATTATTTTTTGCAGATAATGATAATAAATCGGTTGAACGAAGTCAACTGTGCATAGAATAAAATTTATATCTCATATAGATTGTCCTCAAACTCTAAACAGCAACAACAAAAAATGAAATGGTAGTGCAATGCGGACAATAACTGTCAGAGAGCATTTTGTCTCAGTCTGCTGATAACAGCAGGAAATTAAAATAGTATGCTTCCGCGTTCATTCTTCATAAAAGAAAATAAAACAGTCTGAAGAAATAAAAGTATGGCGCAATACCATTCCAACTATAGAAAAACTTGAATGATTTTTCTAAGCTGGCTATTCCGGGGACTTCGTTGAATATTTAACCCTCAAAATGGTCAATTATTTTTATAGGTATTTCAACAGAAAATATAGGCTTTTAAAGTGGACAAGCTATATTTTAATATGTAATCGAATCATTATAGTCTGAAGATTATTTTACCTCGATATTTTTTTCATATTATGAGTTATTTCTTGAGGAACAGCGCAGTAAGTATGAAAAACCGTTTGGTAGCTTTGTGAGGTATCTTAAGAAACTATCAAGGAAATAGAATCTGGTTTGGAGATGGTTTTCTTGTCATTTACAGAAAGCTCTGAGGGAGATACTTTGTGCTTCATACATGAACTTAATATTATATTTCAAGAATTTCAGTAGATTCATTTCTGAACACGGGATATCTCGAATAATGCGTTATTCCCTTGGGTGAGAAGCTTCACCCATCAACCTTTACGGACAGGTTTGGTAAAAGGGCCTGATTAGTATGGAAGTCATGCCGCAGGTTCACAACGTCAAATCGAATTCTAGGGATACGTCGGTCTTTAAAAATGAATCAAAATCATTTTTAAAATGTCATGTCTGGACCCCAACATACATAAACTACATGTCATATTTTTTGATGAGCGTGACACTTTGAAACTGATCGGGTAGCTTTCTATTTAGAATCAGAAGATTCACACCTTGAGTTAGGCTATTAGGTAAACTTATATCCTTACCCACTCTGGCTCGTCCTTAGAGAATTCTTCGTTTCATCTGGAAATAGAAACCATCACTGCTGTTTCTTGTTAGCGGATTTCCTGATTATAATGAAAGAAACATGACGTTAGGTTATGTCGCAAATATTGTTCCTGCTTTTATTTGCTGTTCCTTTCTGTCTCCTTTAAAAGAGCTCACGACATACTACATAGTTCTTTATTACATAATGCTGAAAAAATGTAAATTTAAGAGCAATATATATCTTTGTTTAGAGTCCAGTACTAAAACGATCGTTTTAGTACTGGAGTATACATACAGGGTGTCCACTAAACTCATTTACCCCACATTAACTTGAGAACGGCGACAACTATTGCCACAAACTTGGTGTCTAGGTATAGTAAAGTGACCGTGCACTACAATTTGAGAATGGTTACAGCGCCACCTGGCAGCAAACAACGGAGTTAGTGTTCCTATCTCGAAAACGGTACAAAATACGGGGGGAAAGTAAGGTACAAAATTGTAGAGCGTTTTCGATTTAGTACGAAAAGACACCTTGTGCACATTAATACGAAGAACGAACGCTTAAAATGCACATTTGTTTGTTCTAAATTTCCGTAACAAAATTGGTTAAAAAGAAGAAAAAAAAAACTACTTATCATAAGATGCTTTTATTTTTTGTGTTCAAACTGTTCCCCGTCATCTACAACAAAGATTTGGGCTCTTGTTTGAATTTCACTTTGCACTCTTTTTAACATATGAGCTGGTCCGCTAGCACAGCTACAGCATTTCGTCATCGAAAGTCCTAAAATGTTGGTGGAAAGATCCATATATTTGGTGGCTAAATTTACAGTGTTAGTCTCTTTGTCTCATATAAATTTTTATTTCAATATATATATAGAAAACATAAAAATAATATTGTGAAAACAAATGTTGGTTTTTAATTGTATAATGAAAGATATATAAATATAAATTTATCCACCACCCACTCATTAATTTCATTGTTTCGAGTGTGCTGTGCATATTTTTACTGTTGATACATTAAATGATTCTATAGTTATTTCTTTTTAGCACAGGAAATTTGTGTCTTACATAAAACTCTTATAGAAATCCTAAAAACAACTGATCACACGTAAGTTTTCATGATTAATGTTCTCAATTCATTTAATTAGTTGCATACGAAACTTCTCATTTCGTTTATGAAACCACATTTTGCTAGAATAATGTTGTATTATGCAAGAACATTTATGTTAAATACAATAAAAATGCCCATAGAAAATATATAAAAATACTGAAATATATCAAAAACAGTATTTATATGCAAAATATGTTCTCAGTAATGTTTTTCACAATAAATGATTTATTTAAATTAAATTAAAATAGTTTTTTCAGAAAACCACATTTTGATATATGAATCAGACTGACGCAATTCAGTGAAAAAGGCCGATAATCAACAGCTATAAATATAGTATTAAAGAATCAGATCTTAAAATTTCACAAAAACAGCATCAATTTCAAAATTCTCCAACCATTTATGCATTTAAAAATGGCCACAGGCTCATAAAGCATTAAATCCTAGAATTAAAAGTGAAGGAATGCATAAAAACACATTTTATTTATTTTATACATATAAATATTAAATGCATTAATCTGAAGTACCATATTTAGAAACTACTTCTAAGAACATTAAACTCAAGTAATTTAATGGACTAATTTTTGTTATGATCCAAACACTGTCTCTTCGTATTTATTTCTGAAGAAATCCCAGTTGACTCAGAGCTCCTTTACTTTTTATTTTTATTTCAAAGTTGGCCATAAAATGCGCTCCAGAAAGATGAGAATATCTTTGTTTCAAAATCTTGTATTCTTGTTTCAAAAGTAAGAAAGAATGTTCGTCGCTTTACAGGGCACTCAAGACCGTTTATTTTGTTCACTGATGCGAATATTGCAGTTGAAGAGGTTTGACGCAGGCATACGGTTATTTATGTAGATGGATATGGGGATATTTCCTTTGAAGATCTTTTTCCAGAAACACATATGACTCTTACTTTAGTGAATAAATTTCCAAAAAGAGCCAAGGAGCTTTATTTTATTTTGTTCCAGTGCAAGCGTAGCGAGAGATGCAGGATGGATAAAGAACATGCAGAAGCTTAAATATTATGAGATTAGTATTTATTAATGAACTACTCTACCAGCACGATAACGGCTCAGTCGACCCTTTTACAGAGATAAAATCAAGTATTTTGGAAAGTTAAATAAATATTCTCTAAAAGAGATGGACAGAGCAGTTTAGATAGACCAAAATAACGTTTGCCCTGTGACCTAATGGGCTACGGAATATGAGTAGGAGGCATAAAGGATTCAGATCTTATCTACTGGCTGTGCTTTTAACAAAGCAATATTCAAAAACTGGTCGACAAAATTGCGATTTAGTAGCGAATTACTCGTACCAGTCCGACTGACGTCTAGAGGTTTCAGAGTATTCCAAAAACTGAAGCACAAATGTGGGCCATTTTCACAGATTTATGCCAAAGAAAGGCATTTTACCTCCATATATTGGATCTAAACGTTACTTCTGCCTCATCTTCTGCATAGGTGTTTCGACCAACACAAAATGCCGCACTTTCTTTTTTGTCATGGGTCCTTGGCTCATGAAGAGGACTTGATAAGCCAGCTGTCCTAGGATTAAATCCATTACCAACATCCCATTTTAAAGCTACACAAGAGTCTTTTGCAGGATACTCTCAATTTTGAACCGCTGTCATATACTGAGCATGACACCTGATGAAGGACTTCATCTTCAAATTTACAAACCATACATGCAAGAGGATGTTCGACAGTGAGAAATTTGTCTTTAACTAGTCCCGGTGGATTTTCGAGTTTGAAACCTTAACCTTTAGGCTATTTGGACTTAAACCAGAAGAACTGCGTTGAATGCGGAAGTTGAAATATCCCTTATGTTTGGTACAGCAGTACCGACCCGCATTCAAAGGTAAATTTTTTTCTGGTACAACCGTTCTGGTAGCTCGTCAGGAAGAGGTTAAACGCTTTGGTGCAAAGTCACGATTCTGTCCTCAGACGAATGTAACAATCTTGTATAAAAAAAGGGTATTCGTAATTAACGCCATGTCACTTTCATTAGTTTAGTTTATTAGCTCACTGGCTTGCAAATTTTCCATTTTATTTTCAGTAAATGCTCTGTTGAAAGGTTTAAAACTTTTAAAGGAAAATGTACAGACAAATAATGGTTGTCTGTTTCTCGCAACCATTTTCGCCCTAAAAATGATGTATTTATTATATCTTAGCTTACGTCATAGTTTAGGAAATATTTTTTTTATTATTTTTATCCATTGTATTGCGAAGTCATATTCTGCAAGTGAAATAGTAATGAATGTTGAAGATAACTGCAATCAATGTATCGAAATTGAACTGCAAATTGGTATTGCAACATTCTATAGAGTATGTTTTCCCAGAATATCAAGAAGAAATCTGACTGTCCCAAGGAATTGACTCAGTTATTGTCTACTGACACCTATACAATATTATATTATATTGCAGAAAGCTATATCTATTATGCAGATGGTACTCATAACATAGGCGAGTTCATCTAATTTAGCATGATCAATAGTCAGCAGGCATGTAATTTCTGTCACACTAACCACCATAACAAAGCCTTCATGTTAAGAGAAATGCAGTAATGCATTCTTGTCTGTTGTGAGAAAATTTAATGAACAAACCGCGTTCATTGTTATTAATCAAGAACCTTCAAAATCGCCCAGGACTTATGACAAGTCAAATTAAAATTAATTATGAAACAATATTTCTTCTAAGATCATATAGAAAACCATGGATCATTTTTAACGAAACCTTTCTAAGCAATCTTGTACTACAATCTTAAGCATAAAATTAAGATTCTGTTTCAACATCAGGTAGCGGATTTAGGAATTTAATCAAAAATACTTATACAGAATAAAAATGGCCATACATATAATCCTAAGACTTATGAAATAATTTGAATTAATTTTAAAATGTATAGAGTATGGCTCCTTAAGCTGTGAATTCTGATCCGGAGTAGGATCTGGAAAACATTCGCACTGTCTTTCTTCTGTTTTGAAATTCTGCGAATTTTATAAGGAAAGTTAACTAAATATTCATCGTTATTTAATAATGTTTCTCATTAAATATTATAATTAAATTTGTCTTCGTTAAAATGCATTAAGGCTTTATTTTCATACTAGCTGTTACCCGCGACTTCGTGCTCGAAGAATTTGAATTGTTACTTTTTTAAAATTCACGAATGTAAATGTTTCGTTATATGTAGAAAGGGGAAATTAAAAGTTCTGATGGTTGATAATACATAATTGGACGACTAACAGGAGTGTACTGTACATGTGTCTGCTGTTACAGTTAGGTAAATTGTTTATATATGACAACACACTTTTGTATACGACGTTTTTTGTTTCACGTTGTTTGCACTGATGTAGAGGTTTAGTGGGCTGGACACACGGGAACATGCCACACATAGTTACCAATGGAAAAAATATGATTTTTCGAAATGTACGCCTGCCTCTTTGAGTGTCTGACCCTGAGCCTGACAAATGCTCATTTTAAAGGGAATTGTTACCTTTTGAACTGGGATGGTAAATCCTTCGGTATTATCGGAATGCGTAGAATTTAGCACTCTGACATTTCGCTATGCAGTTATATCAGTAGCTAGTACGACTTTTGGTCCTAAGTGTATAATTTGAAACCGTGTGCCATTGCGCAGTCTCGGTACATCGAGGTTACGTATGAATAGTTCTGGCACACCGAATTTTAATCTCAGCTTGTCGGAAGGTATCCCTGACAATTCTATGGGGTTGAAGAACTCTACAGGATATGATTTTACTTGTTATCGCTCATTACAGTATCTACAGATAGATATTCTGTAATACATCCCTCCATTTGTGAAGCATTTTTTTGTATTTATCTGATCTAAACTTTTATTAGTCAGTGCCAAAATTACCCAATGAACAAACAATCTCTATTCCTCTTATTAGCTTATAGGAAAGGATAAACCTTGCTTATCAATTCCTCTGTACTGTGAAAAATTTTTAAAAAGTCCCAATTTAATACACTGTTTGAATCTCTAGCAAATCTATTTGACAACTGTATCAAGCGCCAAGTTCGAATCAGTTCTTTCTTTAGTAAACAAAACGTTGAATTCCGTGTTCATTGGGTTTATGCAAACCTTTCTTTTTAAATCGGTTGAAAACAGCTCTTAAAGCATTAAAATTCGAAATGGAACTATTGTAATTAGCTAAATTGTATGGTTTAGAATCTAACCGTCAGTGATTATCCAAATCGTTTGATTACAAATTTAACAGCCAAACAAATCTTGGATGTCGATAAAAAGAGAGATAAAGAATTATTTTGGCAACCTTTCTACTAAATTAGGCTCTTATTTTAAGTAAACATTGAGCGACATTTTCCTTTAGTTATAATTAACTTTAGTTTTTAAATTTTCATCCAAAAACTCTTGAAACTATATCATATCTATCATTGGTTTTCTGTCCTGGCGTCTATTTTTCAGTTATTATTCCACAAATTAATTATTTATTTCTTTTCTCAGCAAGGTCACGTGATGCTTGACTTTAAAAATAAGTCATTTCAAATGCTTGCACTTTTCTGAAGGATCACGTGACATTTCATTTTGTTTACGCATTTCTTAAGGATCACGTGACAATTGATTGAAAAATAAAGTAGTAATCTTCATCGCAAATCGCTTGTTAATTATTTAATTGTTATCTGTAATCAAAAATAATGAATTTAACATGATGTCACCTACCCTATGTCCGTTCCTCGGTTTCAAGCTACAACTCTGCCAATTTTCATCCAAATCGGTTTGGTAGTTTGGTCGTGAAAGCGTGAGAAATAGACAGACACACTTCCGCATTTATTATATTATATGGATATTAATAAAAATAACCAAAATTTTCAGAAATAAAAGTGAATTAGTTTAAAGTCTAACCGTTGCCTAGCAACGGAGTAGCTATAAATCTTCGTTATTTCAAAATCGTCTGCACGTATTTAAAATTATGGAACTTTTAAAAATTAATAACAATCGAAGGGAAAATGTCACAGAAATAAAATTGATATCATTGAAAAGGTAAACGTTTGAACTTTAAGATGGTATAAAAATATTTTTCGTCGGACAATTTGCTCCGAAGTTATGGCGGAAAAACGGGTTTGGTTAATTTCTGATTAACTTCCTGTTTAATTAACTTTTGGACTTATAAAAGTTCATAAGTGTCTTCCCCTTGTCTTAAATAATAAGTGTACAAAATTTGTTTGAAAACCGTCCATTGGTTTAGGAGGAGATGTGGAACATAGTCACATACATACATACATTCATACCTACAATGACTTTTATTTATATTAAGATTTAATTTCCCAATCTGGGGGTCAAACTTTTTGCGAAGGAAATTCGGCCATGAAAGATTTTTCATCACAAAAACAGATAACGAATTGCAAATGTTTAAGAAGTCCTGATCGATAGAAGTTTTTGATGCATAATTATTTCAAACCATTTCCATGCAACCCATTAGTTAATGCTTTGCACTGAGGGACTGAATTGAAACAAAAGATAAAACTATCTTTGGAAATCAATTACCATCGAACAAAATTCTTACAAACTTCTTCCAAATCAGTCCACGTCGACATCAACCCTCTGCTTACTTCAGTAAGCGTTAGGAACGATACTGGCGTGTGTCCTCAAGTCACTTTTCGCCACAATAATTTTAATACAGCCGGTTATTGCCAGACCGAAATGTCACCCCATACCAGATTTAAAATCCTCCGCTGTCCATCTCGTGGTTAGTCTTTTAATACAGGAAACCCTCCTGTGAAACTCCCGTCATCCGTTCGCCGATAAGCACAGAGCACGCACACCCCCCAACGACTATTGATTGCCCCGCAAAGACTGCCTCTAACAACCCACTTTATGATCTCATCTGCATAACAGTGAAACTAGGCGATATCCGGCGCTGACCATTACACCACTCTTCGCCGTTGGCAGGATGCAAAGTGTCGCAGATGGAGTTAAATGTTAGTGACAAGGCATAAACGGCATTGTCTCGATGGACCTCCAGGCACGGTTATCAATTTCGGTGGCACCATGGAAATATGCTTGGTGTCAAGAGGCGTTGCTTGCCGTCATTACCCTATTATGGTTTCTATATGACACCCAAAATCGTCATTTCATGCGTGCAGCGAGAGTAATAGGGCAAAAACTGATAGGTTTTAGAAGAGCTATACTATATAGACTGTTAAAATATATGGACTGTTATTATATATAGACTGTTATTATATATAGAGTGTTAGAAACAAGATGCATTTAATTTTGTGTATCTGTCATTAATTTAGTAAATTCTCTGTTGAATATTAAGTGCTTCAAAAAATGAGTTCAATTGCAAAAATACTAATTAGCATATCTTTTAAGAAATTAGTAGAAGTTAGTTAGTAGAAGTTTTAAGAAATTATTAGAAGTTAGTTAGTAGAAGTTTTAAGAAATTATTAGAAGTATATTCGGAAAAGATTCTTTATTACATTGTAAGTGAAAAAAAAAATTGAAATATATTATAGAATTTTAATTTGTTAAATTAAATAAATTTGATGAAAATCGTTTTTAAAAATTCCTTTTTGTTAGTGTACGAAATGCAGAAATTTTTATTTTAATTACTTCCTAAATTTAATCATTAACTTATAAGTCTATAACTGATAATATAGACTTCAATCAGTTACTCCCAAATTCACTACAACGTGGCGCCATTGATATGGAATCAAAATTTAACTAAATTATCCTATTAAGTGATAGTTAATTTATGTAAATATTAAAATAGTTTATTGCCATAGAGAACACTCAAATGTACAAATGTTCAAATCTCGTAACACATCAAGGAGTGAGTAAAAAATATACTTATATACTGAAGTCACACAAGTTTCTCTAAAAAATCCTTTCCTATCAATCTAGGCTAATTCAAGATTAATTTTCTCCCACTGATCATGAAGCAAACGTTTGCCTAATTACTGATCTAGAAGATATACCTGTCAAACTGGCAAAGATGCACTGACTGAAGGTTGCTAATGGGCCTATTTTTGGACCCTTTTTATAAATTTAATGAGAATATAAGAATTACTTACCAGAACTGTCATGCTTAGTTGAAAAAAATATCGTTCTATTGTTCTAGGCAGAATGCAGTTAAATTTTCTCTCCTTCTATGTGTCACGGGAATCTTCCTGGGTATGGAAGCAGAAGGCGTGCCTTTCGAAATTGAAACATAGTACTGACAGAATGATGTTAAATGTTTATTTTTTCATCCATTTTGGTAAATATCTATAATCGGAAGTATTGGCAAAAGTGTTAAAAAGTGACACATTCTAAAACACTCCTACGGACCTGTACCAGTCTACAAGATAGATACAACGTTTTAAATCTTTTAAATAAAAAATGAGTAATTTGTTTTCATTCAAAATATTCAAGTGATGTTTGTTATTTCCTAAATTCCAGAGAATACTCCAAACTAGTATCTCTCTCAAAAGTAATCAAACGCTTGATAATAAACATCATTTTCTGGAGATAATTATTTAGTAGTATACGTAACCCTACAAATAAACTTATCTTGATAATTTACGACAAACTGAAGTATCAAAGTCAAAACGAGATTCTTATAAAATTGACTCCACGCATAGAAATTAATTCAAAAACAATAAACATTACATAAAAACTATAAAATGAAGCGTTGGAAAGAATACTTATTTTTTTAATAGATGAGATAGTTCTCCACGCATTAAGTACATTTTATCAAAGATATTTTCGTTAGAAACGTTGTTAAAATATTACAATTATTCTATATTTTTTTCTTCTTTTCTAATAATTTGATGTGATGGCATTTACTAAAATCTACCGTTGTTGTATGGATGTATTCTGCAAATATAAGAATTCTCTTGTGAAAGATTTTATTATTAAATTATTTCATATAGAATACATGCACTTTTTCATTTACGCTTCTTTAGCTTTCTTTTTCTTGAAATTCAAAATAAACCCATTTAAGCTCACGAATTCCAGGTCACATCTATATTATTTACATTACCAGAAACTGTTTACACGAGATTATCTTCCTTAAACCTGTGCACCTCCTTGTGAAATATTTATTCGACAGTTCCACTGTTTTTCTGCACACGAAAACAAAGGCCCAACGTTTTATTTGAGAGACATAATCCTCTGCAGAAATTCGAAATTTCACCTTAGGAAGAAAAGTAATGTGATTTACCATGGTACAAAAGTGCACAAGTTGTCGAGTAAATATTTGTTAGGAGACAACTTCTTTTATTATATTAGTATAAATGACTCAACGTGTCGCATTTTTTGAATCCTGACGGTATTTAAATCCTAAATTCTTCCTCCTTTTTTACCCACCGCCTC
>BGPR01052139.1:0-10671 GCA_013235015.1 Araneus ventricosus
TTTCACTTATCCTAATCTATATTGTATTAAAGGACAAAATGTGTTTAAAAATATCATTAAAATTTTAAAAATATTGTTAGTAAGTCCTTAAAAACTACTTATTAAGTTTGAGCTGGTGTTCACGGAGGTCCTTAAAAAATTTCTAAAAGCCCTTAGAAAGCTCTTAAAAACTCCTTATTTTTACTTATCAACATTCTGTATGAACCCTGTCAATGTCTAGCGTCCTAAAAAGGGACGCTTCTAAAAATACATCATAAACTCACAGGAAATGTACTTTCTACTGAAATGTTACGAAAAAAGTATTTTTAAGTATTCATTTCTTTTATATTCAATCGATAGCAACACATATTAAGCATTCGATTGATAATGTAGCTTTAATATTTTCAATTTAGACTCAAAAATAGCTTTTTGAAATGGCAGGAAGACACGGGTAAATTTATTCAATTATTTATCAATTTATTTGCATCTAATAAATATATCCAGTAGCAGACTGGGTCTGAATATGGTACTTGGCAGGAGTCAATGGGGGTCCACTCACATCTGCAATGCCCACCATACATATATATTAATTTTATTACAATTATAATAAATTAAAATTAATAAGTTAACAATGTATTCCTAATTTAAAAATCTGTTATATATATATTACTTATTACAGTATGCAAGAACTATATATGTTATTCGAAGTGAGAAATACCAAATACAAACACAAATTTATGATTGTTTTATTTCTTAAAAATTATTTAAAATTCATACTGTATATTTGAGAACTTTTTAATCACACTAAAAATAAAGTGCAAGGGAGCACAGGACATTTGCTAGAAAAAGAGTTTTTTTCCCTTCTCTCTCTCTCTCTCTCTCTCTCGCGCGCGTTTCTTGGCGGCCCATATCGGCTTATGTGTAAGGGGGGCACATTTGCCATCAGGCAACCTGGCCAGTCTGCCACTGAATATATCAGTAAATGCGATTGTAAGAATATGCTTTGGTTTTTGGAATTTCGCATAATTTTACATTTTGATAGTTTTTTCTGCATTTATAGGGCTTTGTTTAAATAGGGACACTAGACTTCAGAGGGCAATAAAACATAAACTTTTTAGGCAGGATTTTCTTTAGAAATTTTCCAGTTAATTTCATGTAAACTAGTATACAAAATATTATTAAAAAATATGACTTGGGCATTAATGGGTTAAGTATTGTCAGAATACGTTAAAATTTTTTTTAGAATTTCTCATACAGAAAAAAAAGTTGCCCAAATAAATTCTTGTCACGGACATTGATAATATTGGTGAATTTTAAAATGTTAAATTATAAGCATTTATAGTTTTCTTATTTGTGAGGTATTATAATAGTAATTTTCCAAAATTAGTGATATACAAAGCTGCTGGAATTAATCCATAAGATTATTTGTATATAACAGTCATTTCTATTTAATCTTTTATCATATTCTTATTCCTATTGTAAATTTTAGTATTCTGAGTCCGATTAACTCACATTTATGATTTCCATTTCTTTTCACGCCAGAGTGAAAATGTCAAAAGAGTAATTAATTATAAAATTTAGTAGATTTTGAAACTTTTTCATTTATTTTTTCTCCAAAGATTGATTGTTTTGGAGTTCTATTCCATGCTGCATCTGTTCAAAGTTGGCATATTAAACTTTTTTTCACCAGAATAAAAATGCCAAAATAGTATTATCTTATAAAGCATTGTTTCCAGAAAAAAAAAATTCAATTATTTTTGATACACTCTTACATAACAAAATAGAAGACAGTATAACTGTATTAAATAAACTAGCTCATAACCCATCATTGCTGAGGATCCAAATATTTTCAGTAACTTTCCCGAACAAACGTAAATCTCCTTTGAATCCTTTCTTGTTGTCACTAGTATATATACAATTGATAAAACAAAAATTCAACTTCAAAATAAAGATTTTGATTCCAACCAACTTCCTTTAATACCTCATTCTATAATTATTTTTAAAAATTAATTTTTTGTTGCCATTCTAGGAAAAATAAATTTAAAATAGACAAAAATAATAAAATATAATGAGATGCTACCTTTTCACAAAATAGTCTGCAATTGATTTTGGCAATCGATGAAACAAAATCAAAATAAAGCTTTTTATTCTAACCAACTACCTTCAATGCAGCTAAAGAAAATAATTTATGAAGAGGAATAAATAAATAAATAAATTAAATAAAATTGGGGGGATGCAAGAACCAATTCCTTTCATTTGGCTGAAAAATAATAATATACAAAGAAAAATAAAAAAAAAAATGCAAGAATTGAGAAATTAAAACACCGGAAGAATAAATTTTCTTGTGCTATTTGAATAATAATGGAGGGAAAAAAAGAAAATAGCAAAAAATGCCCGAATTCACAACTTAAATAGATAAAAATCTAATTTGATTTAAAAAAAAAAAAAAATTATGTTGTTAGCTCCTTCTTGTGCTATTCCATCACTGTGCCACATTTGGTTGCGGTAAGTCAAACGGTCTGGGTGTGCTGTGCATAGAGTGGAAAAAACGAACATACATGCATAATATAAAAAAAATTGCTCTTTTATGTATATAGAAATGCCCAATATCTGTTATAAATGCCAAATTAGAAAAGTTATTTCCTTTCGTAAACTGGGGAATGCCCCACCAGTGAAAAGCAGGAACATAAAATCTGGTGTTAAAAAAAAAAAAAAACTATTTGTAGAAACGAACTGAAATTTTGCATGAGCATATAAAATTACCTCTATCAACTTCTGATAAAATTTATCAGAGTTTGATAATCAAAAAATTTTAAGCACATTTTTGATACTATTGTGTCACATTCAAAAAGTATTTTAAAATCAAAAGTATAAACGGATTTTGAATACACTACTTCATATTACGATAAAAATATAAATTTCGGATCATTAAATATATTACTTAAGAATAAAGGTCTATAAAATTATTTAAATAGTAGAGACTCAGAATTTTATTTGCTCATATTGTGGAAACTAATAAGCCTAGAGTGATGAAATTTTGCTCTTTATTGTGGAAACTAATAAGCCTAGAGTGATGAAATTTGATATTCAAGAATAATTTGTAATACAGTCATAAAATGTGGCAACAAAAATGGGTGCTGCCATGAAAATTTTGAAATTAGTGCATATTTAAATATGTAGACTCCACTGAAGAATTTTCTACCTTTTGTTTAAGTGTACAATGAGTGGTGCCAGAATAATACTTAATGGTTCTCATCCGTTTTTTTTCCCCTGCAAATGTTTATTGAGTGATTTGATTGATATGCATTTTTTACGCCATCCAATTTATTGAATGAACAATATGAGTGCCGATTACATGATAATAGTGACCTTGACGAAAACTAATTTCATATCGGAAAGAAAAGGACTTTAAAACTTTATTTATGTTGCCTTTAACCCTTTCAAGGGCGATGGTTTCTCGTCGGAATCACTTTTTTTATGAGCTTTTTTCTTATTCAGACTGTAGTCTTTATTAGTCTTATGATTTATTAGAAAGAATGCGTTATTCGTATCTAATAAAGATAACAGATGGCAGCGCCAATTCTATTTTTTTCCTAATGGATTTATACAGTCATTAACATTGTTTTCACGAAAAAAAATTACCTGCGCCCTTGAAAGGGTTAATGAAGATCTGACGGAAACATGGAAAGAAGCCCCCAACCCCCGGAACTGATACAGTTCTTTCAAAATTATAAGCTAAAAAGCTCCTTTCCTATTACTGTCATAATTGTAAGAATTTATTTAACAATTGCTGTGTGTATCGCAAATTGTGGGAGAAGTTTTTCCGAGATCAAAACTGATTAAAAATTATCTTAAATCATCGATAAGCAATTTGCGATTAAATAATCAGCAATATCATCTATTGAACGTAATTAACTCGTAAATTAGATTTTAATGATATTATAAAAGATTTTACTTATAAAGTAGCAAGGAAAATTATATTGTAATTTTGTATCATACACTAAAAATAATTTTTTTCCTTAATGTTTTTTTTTCAATTTTGAGGTTTATATGCCCTATGTAAGTTAAAGAAAGAGCGGCGTGCTGGAAGCTCGTTCCGGGTGGCAAAAGTTGCAGCTATGCCTCTGACTATATACAGTCACTCAAAAAAGTATTGGGACACTTGGCATGCATAATATGTAAAGCTGTTTATAAAAATATTAATCACATTAAAACAAAAACAAAATTAACCAAGAAATGCTTTAACATTTGGTATACAGTATATAAGGAAAATTTTCTTACTATTTTGGAATTGCAATTTCATCTAGCCTTTTAAATATAATTTAAACGCAAATAGTTATCAAAAAAGTATTGGGACAATTTTGAAATGAGAAATTTAAGAAATATATAGAGCATCAATAAAATTTAATTTACTGCCACTTTTTTTTAGACTATAATTTTAGACAAAGTATCAACAGAAAAGGTTTCGTTTTGAGCAATGGTGAGAAACAAAGATATTTCGGTTGATATGCGAAATCTGGTAATAAGTCATTGGAAAAATGGAAAATAAGTTCGTTGTATAGGACAAATCTTGAAGATAAGTAAGTATACTGTTTTTAATATTATTCGCAGGTTCAAGAAAACAAATAGTGCTGCAACCAAGCAAAGATAAGGGCGCCCAAGGAAATTTAGTGAATGTGAAGAGAGACGGATTGTGAGATAAGTTCACATTAATCCAAGAACTAGAACAGTAAAATTGACTTTGAAATATAAATGTAGGTTCCGGAAATCTGTAAATCCTGAAACTGTCAGAAATGTTTTAAAAAAGCATAAGTTTTATGGCAGAGTACCTCGGAGAAAGCCCTACATCAGCAAAGCAAATCAGAAAGTTAGACTGGCATTCGCTAAAATGTACGTAAAGCAGCCAACAGAATTTTGGAAAAATGTAATTTTTTTGGATGAAAGCAAAAATAACATTTTCGGATCGGACGGCAAGCAAAAAGTTTGGCACACACAAAATAGAGCATTGCATATCAAAAATGTGCGGCCTACTGTAAAATATGGAGGTGCCAACCAATTAGTATGGGATTGCATGGTAAGCTCTGGTGTGGGGAACTTAGACTTTATAGGTGGTACAATGAATAAATATGTCTACCCTGACATTCTGAAGTGAAATTTAAAGCAAAGTGAGAGCAACTTTGGAATCTCAAGACATTTTAAATTGTACGAGGACAACGACCCAAAACATACTGCTGATATTTGCAAGTTATGGGTCCTCTACCACTGTCCTGGTGTTATTAAAACCACTGCCCAGAGTCCAGACAGTAATCCCATTGAACATGTGTGAGATTAATTTCAGCAAAAAATCAATGAACACAATATTTCTAACAAGCAAGAGTTAAGAAAACATCTGATCGAAGAGTGGGCCAAAATCAGCGGATCATTTTGCGCAAAATTGATCAAATCCATGTCAAATCAACTGCGAGAGGTCATAAAGTGCAAGGGTGGCCCAACAAGATATTAACCGTCAAGTTAATATTTTTTTCTTAATTTATTGGACAGTGTCCCAATACTTTTTTGAGCAGATTTTCTGACTTGATTTCTTTTACTTCAAATTGTAATCATAATTGCATTAATATATGAATTTTGTTTGAGTTACTATGATTTGCATTTATCAAAATGTGATATACTTCTTTTCTTTTGTTTCATTTGTATATTTAAGTTATACATTATGATAAAATCCTGTGAACTTGCATTGCGTCCCAATACTTTTTTGAGTGACTGTATATGTTTACATTGTTATCGGGTCGTCAGATAGCGTTGATTGGAAATACCAGTGCCACTGACAGTTGTTTGACAGTTTGTCGCCATATGTAATTAATATATTATTTCAAGTTTCCAAGAATGCAAAATAAAAAAAAATTAAAAAGTGAAATAATTGTTCACCTTCTTTGAATGCTCGGACGTGTGTCTATGTTGTTTTTCCCCGTTTAGACGGTTGTAATAGGAATTTTCCTTAGCTGTCGTTGATTTCTTGAATTTTTTTATCTACAGAATTCAACATTATAATTTATTTTCTTTCTTGTATACCATTTCTGTACATGGCATAAAGCGATAAAAATTAATAGATCTTCCTAAAATGCCCGAATAAAATATAAGATTTAAGTAACGAATTTCTTGTTGTTGTATTAGAAATATTTCTGAAAATTTTAAAATCCTTAGAAATCGACGACAGGAAGTCATCGTTGAATAAATAATCTACGTCTAATATAGCCCGGCGAATGCAATTCGTAAATTCGATTAAGTGCCGCTTTAGTTTCTAAGTTATTTTAGTTAGACAAATAACAAAGAAATCGAAACAGAGAGATGGTTTTGTTCATACGCTTTTATTTAAATTGACTTAATTCTTATTTGTAAAGATGAAATTTTGTCACCGATTTCTCTCTCTTTCTGATGTGTTAAAGTTGTGAAGTTTTGTTCAGTTGTGTGCAGGGACGGCTCGTGTATAGGGGCTGCGAGACTGCAGCACCCTCATATTTTTTCAGTACACAAATTTAATCACTTATTTATTTAGTTTTTCATGCAATATCCGAATCCATCAATAAAACTAACTTTTGACGCTTTCAGCTGAGCCGAAAAGCTGGAGAAAAAAAACCAAGGTTACTTCACAGGAATTTTCCCTATCCGCTGTCTTCTCAGAAAGCTTTTGCCCCTTTGGGAATTATAAAATCCCTTTGTACCGATTGCTTATACTTGAGCAATCGGTACAGTAAACCGATTGCTCAAGAGAAGATTGAGAAGAGGGCTAATTGAGATCATATTACAGCATTTGTAATATGATCTCAAAACTTCTTTTTTCTCAGTAGGCATTTAACTAAGCAGAGAACTGTCCACATGGTAGCACCCCGACCGCGGGATAGGGAATACCTATTCCCTATCCCGCGAGACAGGGAATAGTTTTAAGGATTTTTTTGACTGCGGAAAAATGTGTCACGGGATGAAATTTGAAAATAAATTACTTTGAAAATGAATAATAAAGGAAAATGAAGAAATAATTAATAATAAATTTGAAAATTAGTTTTAAAATTATAGTAGATAAATTTGAGTGATTTTTTTTCTTTTTGCATTCAATATAATTTTTTCAACAGATTTTACTTCGAAATGTGGATAAGTCTAAAAGGAGTGGGTTGCAAAATTTAAGCAACCCCAATATTATTCTGTGAGATATATTCATGGTCGTAAAGAAGCTCTGCCTTAGGGAGTAGCTTAAAGAAACATACATTTTTAAAGAATATCAAATACAACGGCTCTAGAACCTGTGTTAACCGCTCTGAATGAAATTTAAGAAGTTTGAATGAATATAACTTCTCAAAGAGCTTCAGTAAGCGCATTCACATTGAAAAGCACCACAAGCCACTTATAGGTATAATACCTTAAATTAACCATTTTTTTCTTTCTTTCTCGAATTCGTAATATACACTCCTGCTCAAAAAATAAGCAACAAAGGCAAAACTCGGAATAAAACAAAAACTATTTAATGGATATTGCGTGAAAGTTGTACATGAGGTAGGTGTGGCATTACTAGACCACATATCAAACAATAAAGCAAAGACAAACAAAAACACATATATTACGGACATCGCGGCGCGACAGCCCAAATTGGTAGGCAGAATGTGCAATGGTAACCACATGCTAATAACGGCTATGATACCCTCTAGCTGAAATGCATGCTTGACAACGGCGAGGCATGCTGGCAATAGTGTCGTTGATCGCTTGTTGTGGCAGTAATGCCCATTCCTGTAGTAAGGCTTGTTGCAGCTGGTGGAGGGTGCCTGGCGGCACACTGCGACCTGAAATCCTTCTTCCCAACATGTCCCACACATACTCTATGGGATTCCGGTACGGTGATCTAGCAGAACACGCCATCTCTGGAATGGTTTCACTCTCCAGATAACTCCGCACCAATCGTGCTCTATGCTGGCGGGCGGGCGGGCGTTATCGTCCATAAATATCTCGTCGATACCCATTGCAGCGATAAAAGGCCGCACAAGAGTTTGTAGGATTTCATTGCGATATCGGACAGCTGTGACGGAACCCCCAGCGAAAACGTAGAGGTCGGTTCGGCCGTCCGTTGCTATCCTTGCCCAGACAAGTAATGCGCCACTTCTGTAATGGTCTCTTTCGACAATGTTTGGCGCCCGATAGCGTGTCCCTGGCTCTCGCCATATCATTGCCTTCGGGAATCGTTCTGGATGTTAAATCGAGGCTCATCCGTAAAGAGTACGTGGTCCCACTGCTCTGGTGTCCAACTTCGATGTTCACTGGCTCAATGCAACCGCGCTCTGACAAAGGCACACACACAACAGGTCATCGTGCGAACAGTCCTCCTTCATGCAATCTGCGCGACACAGTGTGGCGGGATATGGGCCTTCCTGCAGCAGCAGAGAGCTGCGACGCCAACTGTCGCGCTGTTAGTGTCCTCCGGCGTCTGGCACATTGCAAACAGGTAGCGATCGTCTGCCGTTGTGGTGATTCTCCGACGTCCAGACCCACGTCTTCTACTGGCGTTTTGATCCCTTTGGTAATGGTTCCACAGCCTATGGATGACACTACGATGCACATTCAGCTCTCTGGTAACAGCAGATTGTCTTGCACCAGCTTGCAACATACCGGCAGCCCTCCAACGCATCTCATGTTCTCCGCTTTGGCTATTCTCGGATTCCGCGGAACTATCGCTGCTTGCGAACTGAAGCATAGGTCCGGCAAACCCTTTTTAAGGCGTTGCGGTGTGACAGCGGGATTGCGTTTTATGCTAATTTTGGTTGCCTATTTGCATTCGGCGATGCAACCTCTACCTTATATGTAAATTGTGTGTTTTAATTCACCGTTTTGCATGTGTACCGCGTCTTTTCGTGTTTGTTGCTTATTTTTTGAGCAGGAGTGTACAAAAAGGAAGCATTGTAATCGCTGAAATTTTCGACCTCTAGATTTTAAGAAATCGACACGTTTTAGAACTTTCGGGTTCTCCCTACCTACACTAAAAAAAATTTGGAAATTACGTCTGTCTGTCCGTGTTTGTATGAACATTATAATTAAAAAAGAGGAATGAAACGTGGAATGAGATCTCAACACCAAATTCGTGAATCTAGCAAATTTTGGAAGCTATCCATCAAAGAAATTCTGCTTTTTGCTTGTCCTTGAGTGTCTTCATGCCATTTGACAGTCATACTAATATTGTGTGAAACGTTATTGATAATTTTGCTCGAAATAAAACCAGAAGAGCCGATTTAATTTTAAGTAGTTTTGTTAATATCTATAAATAATACCTTTACCCCTATATATGTATTTATTTTAACTTAGAACTTTCAATGATTTTTTTTCATGTTGAGTCGATTCTCTAAATCCTCATAAATGAGAGTAAGAGACGTAGCAAAAATAACTGTGAAAAATCATTTTAAAAATTCGTATTTATTGTTAGTTAAAAATTAGTAATTTCTAAATTAAAATTTCTTTACTAAAAATAATTTGAAGTCAAAAAAATCTATTAAAAATTTTTATTAATCAAGTATTAAAATATTGAAAATTAGTTAAAAAGGTCCTAATTTAAGATATGCAGAAATCATTAGTAAACAGTGTAGAACTTCACGTTGCAGCACCCCCACGGAGATTTTGCACGAGCCGTTTCACTCACTGCTTCAAGTTGTGTGTTTCCGATGGCAATACAATATTTTAATATTTTCAGAACTTAATGTTCAGTTAATAGATTAATTTTACATAAATTTTAATACCATTTGAAGGGCTACATAGTAGTGAATTTCAGAAAAAATTGTTTACAAGATTCCGTTATATTTATAATGATGAATTACTATATATAATAAAGACTGAAAAAGTAGAAAGTAACAGAAATAAAAAAAAAGTTTTTAAAAACCATGTTATTTGTGTATTATAAAGTAAAAGATAGTTTCTTTACCAAAAATATGGAGGTCAAAACAAAATAATAAAAGCGAAACAAACAGAATGTAGAAAACAATAACATAAGGAAATTAGGCCACAATGAATATCATCAGATAGAAAAAGATTCGTAAGCATACAATAAAAATTAAAAGCATATTATAAATGTGATTAAAATTCCAATTATTTAAAGCATTTCTAACCACGCCTCACGCACAATTTTCTTTTGGTCTCCAAATTTTTGATAAAAAAATTTTCGATTTGAAATATATCAACAACTAAAAAGTAGAAAATAATAAAAATAAAAATAGTTTTTAAAAGCACGTTTTTATTAGTGTACTTGAATTCAGAACATAAAATCATGAAACACTGAAAATAACACAATAAGGAAACTAAGCCACGATGAATATAATAATAAAGGTAATCCCTAAACATTCATTAAAAATTAAAATATGTTATGAATGTGATTAAAACTCCTATTTATTTCGAGTATTTCTATTAGAGCCTCTCTCTTTTACGTTTTAGTTTTGATCTCTCCAGATTTTTGACAAAAAAATTATTTCCTACTTTTAAGTACAATAATAAAAACGTATTTTTTTAAAAAAAGGTTTTCATTATTTTTATAATACAGATTTCAAATAAGACTACGATATTCAAGATTTAAGTAGAGAATATTGGAATAACTCATTAGAAAAAAAAAATTAAGTATTATGAAAGTTATCGTATTGTACTCCATCCTAGTTTTCTTAAACTGAAACGGAC